>JAAWWB010001917.1:0-25002 GCA_018804465.1 Populus tomentosa
ATTAAACTCACTTCTAATTAATTCATAGTATAAAATATTCACAACTTTAACATCCATAGAAAGTAATTTTTTATTACCATTGGTATACTCACTCCTAGCTTTAGAAATCATTATACCATCTTTTATTTTGGTAGGTTTATAAGGTTTAATTTCAATAGATAGCCATAAATTATAACCAATAGATAGAAGATATATAATAATCATACATTTCAAATAGGTATAGTCATTACCATAAAAGAAAAGTGGCTGAGAGGTTGATGATCTTTTATTTTAGAGCTAATAGTAAGAGGTTCTTATTCTACTCAAAGTTTAAGCAAACTTATATAAATAAGAACTAAGCTCTGATATCAATTGTTATTTTAGGATTAAGGCAACAATAACATCTAATGAAAGGTGAATTAGGTGTTCCACTAATATTAACAAATAATACAATTTAATTCAATTAAACACAATAAACATAATAACTAATAATATAATTAAAGTGTTTAAAATAAAAGATAAGAAAGAGAAATTTCAAATTAGGTTTTTAACGTGATTTGATAATCTACATCCACACTTTAAGTACCAAATTGTAATTGAGTATTGTATTCTTTTACTAGTCCAAGTCAAAGGGTATAATTGAAATTTGATGAATCCATACCAAGCTTTTTACATCATTTGAAGATGTTTTCTTTTCAAGATTTTTCCTTGGTGACAATACCTCACCAATACCAAGAGTTTTTTTCAAACTCTCAAGGGTTTACAAATATAATTTTGTTATCACAAGATTACTCTTGATATAGTGAATTTTACAATTGAAAATCTAACTATCTCTATATCTTATTAGATATCACTTAATGGATTGAGAAGTGTTGAAGTATAGTGAGAATAAGTGAAACAACCCCAATATTTGTATTCAAAACAGAGAGCAGGGACATAATAATTCAATTAAGATAAGTGATTTTTATTTTTTGTAATCAATAAAAAAATCGGCAGAGTTTCCTCTATATTTTTAGGTACCAAGTTATCGACTCTTCTTCCACAATCCCCAATTAACAAATCTCTTACTTGTCCTATCATCCGGGACATCTTCCTCTCTTTACATCACAACTTCTCAATAATTAAATTTACACATGTCTAAACAATTCAATATTCCACATTTACATGGATGCAATCTAAAGAATTATTCTAAAAATGGTAACTAAAGTACATTATATAATTCAAAGATTTATAAATAAGGACCATTAACGAAATTATAATTGAAATAAGTTCATAATTAAAGAAGAAATTCATAATTTACATTATACTACACAAAATAGCTTTCAATAAATTATAGACGCATTATATTACATAACAAAATGATAAATTCATTCATTACAACATGATATCAAACAAAATATAAGGAACTAATCTACTGTTCAGTCTAGTAGGGGATGTACCTGAAAATAGATTTAATACAATAATTCAATTAGACTAATGAAAAAAAAGACATTTATAAAATTCTTTCTACTTTCTTTCTTTCTTCCTTTCCTTTTGTAAATTTAGTCAAAAGATCATTAAATTAACTTGCTCATCTAGTATTATATATCAATTAAATTTCAGAATAATCTATGATTTTTTTTAACATCAACAAAATATAATTATTCCTATCACCCAATTAACACGACATTACATTCACTAATAGATGACTAATTTTCTACAAGTCCATTCATCGAGCATTATTGTTATCAGTCCGAAAACTAGTTTAACATTTCACCCATTTATCAGGGTACAAATCCCATTAACCAGGAAATTAATTATTCATCTCGCCTATTTGCCAGGGCACTAATTCCATTAAATCAGGAATTAGTTCAACAACTTACCCATTCACTAGGGTATTAATCCCATTAACCAAGGACTCAATTTCTTACCATGCCCATTCACTAAGACACTAATCCCATTCATTCAAGAAGTAATTCATCATATCACATATCTTATTTTCTCAAGTAAACAACATAATAATTTCTAATATATCAACCACAATTAATCAGATAAAAAAATACATTTTGTCCAATGTTAAATTTGGGTATCATTTAATTACCTGATGATTGAGCTCGAACCGTAGTTCCCAGCTGTGATGTTGGCCTGACAGCCTCTCCTGAATTGACATGTATATCACATCATTATTCTACTTTCCATATTGAATCACTTAATAAATAAAATCCTTCTGATTATCCTTTCATTTGCCAAAATCAAATTTAGAGAGAAACATGAAAAATTTCCTTCTTCCTTTTATAAATTTCCTTCCTATTCTTTCAATTTCCTCATTGTAACACACAACATTTCATCATTCAAAAAAATATACATATTCTTTAAATGTATTTATTTAATTTATTTTACCAAAATTTAAATTAAAGGAAAACATAAAAAAATTAATATCATCTCTTTCCTATACAATCTCATCATCTTATTCAAATTCTTAAATTTTATTCTTCTTCTTATTATTTTTCCAAAAAACTCCCTTCTTTAAGAACACCTAAAATTTTGCTTCAATTACCATAATTTCCTACTTTCTCTACTTACTTCAACAATCTTAACACAATTTCACAATCAATTATAATTTTTCACAAAGTTCAATCAATTTAAAGTATTTATTCTTCAAGAATCTTATTTAAAAGTGTAAGAGCACCTTACCAAGCAATAGCCAAAGCCTTAAAACTTCTGTATTGAAAACTTTTCCTTGCTTGAATTGTTTTTTTTCTCTCCTGGCCGAATGCTATCTTCTTTCTCTTTGAAAAGCAAGTTTTGTTCTTTTTTTTTTTCTCCTTACACACACACACACACACACACACACACACATATAACTTTTTTAAAAATACCATCCATGTCCCTAATTTTTTTTTCTTCCGTGCACACACTTTAGCCCACATTATTTCTTTAACCTTTTTTTTTAAATGCCTTCTATATTCCATAATAGTAACTTTTAAGATTTTGGGTAAAATTTCATGAATTCTGATACCTGTTTATACCAAATCTTGCCCGGGTTATATTGAATTTCACCAAGTTACTCGTTGGTACTTTTAGTTGCATGAAATTCACTTCTAAAAAAAATTTATTCACATTTTCATGTTTATTTATTTATTTATAGTAACACTTGAACAAAACATTTTAATTCAAATTCTCAAATATATTATCATTCTTATAATTTAATTTATCACTTTTCCTCATTTTTTATAATCCTGACTTTTATTAATATCAATAATATTATTCAAGGTTTTATATCCTCCCCACCTTATATAAATTTCGTCCTCGAAATTAGATTCTTACCAGTATTTATGAATAACTTAGGATACTTCCTTCTCATTTTGAACTCTCTTTCCCACGTTACTTTTTCGATTTGAGAACTTCTCCATAACACCTTAATTATAGGAATTTTTTTATTCCTCAGTTCTTTTTCACTATAATCCAACACCTTCACTGGTTTCACTTCTAGAGTCAGGTCTTCTGCAATCTCCAAAGGAACTTGTGGCAGGACTCGAGATGGATCTACTTCAGCCTTTCTTAACATCGAAACATGGAATACATCATGGATCTTATTCAAATGTGAGGGTAAGGCCAATCTGTAAGCCATCAATCCAATCCTTTCGAGGACTTTATAGGGACCAATATACCTTGGGGCCAATTTCTCTTTCATTCCAAATCTTAACATGTGTTTCTAGGGAGCAAACTTCAAGGATACTCGATCACCTACATTAAACTCAAGAGGTCTTCTTGAAACATCTGCATAGCTCTTTTGTCTATCTTAAGCCGTTTTCATTTTGTCTTTTATGATTTTCACTTTTTCTGTGGTGATTTGAACCATCTCAGGTTCGTTTAACTTCCTATCCCTTACCTCTTCTCAACATAATGGCGTTCGACATTTTTTTCCATACAAGGCTTCATACGATGCCATCCCTATAGTTGCATGGTAGCTATTATTATACATAAACTCTATCAATGGTACATGATCCTCCCAATTGCCCCCAAATTCTAATATGCAAGCCCTCAATAAATCTTTCAGGGTTTGAATTCTTTCTGTCTGCCCATCAGTTTAAGGGTGAAATGCTATATTTAAATTCAATCTTGTCCCTAAAGCCCGTTGTATGCTTGGCCACAATCGAGATGTGAATCTAGGATCCCGATTTGATACTATAGACACTGGCACTCCATGCAATCTTATTACTTTATTTACATATAATTGTGCCAGTTTATCAATCGAATCTGTCTTTCTCATAGGTAAGAAGAGAGCAGACTTGGTTAATCTATCCACTATGACCCAAATAGCATTATTGTTTCTTTTCCTTTTAGGTAGACCTGATACAAAGTCCATAAAAATATCTTTCCACTTCCATTGAGGTATCAATAATGGCTATAAAGGCCCTGCAGGCTTCTGGTGCTCCACCTTTACTTGCTGACATACACCACACTTAGCCACATATTCAGCTACATCTTTCTTCATTATCGGCCACCAGTAACATTCTTTTAAATCTTGATACATTTTAGTGCTCCCAGGATCAGTTGCAAATCTAGACTCATGTGCTTCTTGCAACACTTATCTTTTTAGTGTTTCATCATTATGTAAATACATTCGTTTTTCAAATGCTATCATTCCATCCTCCAGGATTTGGAAGGAAGTCCCAACTCCTGACTTCACATTGTCCCTTATTTTGCTGACTCTGTCATCATTTTGTTGTGCTTCTAATACTTTATCTCGAAGTATCGACCTTACTCACAATTGGGCAATTAAAGAACCTCTAGGTCTAATTTCTACCTTAGCATTTATCTTCCTTAACTCAAGCAATTCTCTTTCATCATTGTCATCTAAAACAACGTCTATCATCTTATTTTTGCGGCTAAGGGCATCTGCAACCACATTTGCTTTCCCTGGATGATATTTTATCACACAATCATAATCCTTAATTAACTCCACCCAACGTCTTTGCAGTATATTCAATTTCTTTTGCGTCATTAAATACCTCAAACTCTTATGATCGGTAAATATTTGAACTCGGGATCCATACAAAAAATGCCTCTATACTCTAAGAGCAAATACAACAGCTGCCAATTCTAAATCATGCACTGGATAATGAATCTCATGAGTTTTCAATTGTCTTGAGGCATAGACAATCACTTTACCGTGCTGCATCAAAACACGGAAATCATTTTGACCTTGATTCAAAGCAAACTCATTCTGAAGAAATTCAAGTGATTCCTATGGAGAGGTTTTCAGAAGTGATGAAACTTTTTTTGTTTTGATTTTTGGTGAAAAATATGAAGTGACATTGGGTTGGTCACAAAAGGTTGAAATTTCAATTTGAGGGTTATTGAGAACCGTTGGTGAAAATGTGAAGAACACGAAGTGACATCTAATTGGTCACAAAAGGTTTAAATTTCAATTTGAGGGTTATTGAGAACCGTTGTCAAAGCATTCATTTTATTTGCATGAATAATGATTTTATTTCGCATGAGAAAGCACTGCCTACCGATCCAGATTGCTTGCCTTTGATCAGAAAGGGCTTGATTAGGCACGTAATGTAGGCTTGGGCTTTTGGCTATGAAGAAAATGATATACGTAGGCTCAAAAGGTGTTTAAGGGACTTTAAGACAAAGGATCACAAGTGCTTATATCCCAAACTCTTTTGTTCATACATTTATGGACCTTGGAATTGATTTGTAAAATGGTCCACGGTGCCCCCCAAGTGTTGGGCTCGGGCTCTTTCTCTTTGATTTCTTCATTTGATTTTGAGCATCATTGCATTAGCCTTTTTTTTATGCTTAGAATTTTGGATCCTTTGGATTTTTCTTCAAGCCCCCTAGCTTTGTATGGGCACCATTGATGATTGAGAATTTTCTTTTATGCCCCCCAGTATTGTTTGGGCACTTTCATCGTTGAAGAATTTTTCATGCCCCCAAGAGTTATTTGAGCATTTTCAATCATTAAGGATTTTTTTGGCACTTGCCCCCCCAGTGTAGGGTGTGATCCTAGCCAAGGTTATTTTTCAAGAAAAATTTATTAGGCTCAAAAGAGGACTGCAAACGATATATTTCAGCCTTGTGAAAGGATTATCAAAGATGGCCTTTCTTCATCTCAAATGCATGCATTTAGGATCGGTAAGCCTTGCTTTCATGCGAGTATGCAGAGTGATTTCTCATTATTCATGCAAATAAAACCCAGCTTTTGGAGTCACTTCATGGTGTTTTTTTTTTGGGTTTTCTAGGTGTATGATTACGTCTCTAAGGAATCACCTGAATTTACAGAACTTGTTTGTTTCGGACAAACACCAACATGATTTATGTTTTTGTACTAAACTTTGAATTCCTAAAATTCCTTATGAAAACATGCATAGTTTTGGAAGAAAGGGGAAACACGCCCAAAGATTCTTGGCGCAATGGTTTCATGCTTAAAGGTTATGCTCAATGTGTTATTTGCATGAAACAACAACAAAAATGAAAGCATGTGATGAACACTGGAAAACACAAGATCTTATTAACAAGAAAGGCTCAGTGGGCAGGGAAAGTCTTGTGGAGTTTTGAGCCAAATTACCAACAAAAACTGGAATAGGTTGAAACAAAAAAATCAAGTTTTTGGAGGCATGATCAAACAGAGGTAGTTATTTTTGGCAGAACAAGAGCAGGCTCCATTCTGCAATGGTGATGCAATTCCCCTTCAAATTATGTTGAGGCTCTTGATCATGTGGGCCCTCAATTTCTTCGGGTTGAGTCGTTGTTGGGGCTGAACAAAAATAGCTAGCCAATTGGAAGGACCTTCACCAGAGGCATTTCTCAGTGTATGCTCGAGAAAGCTAGTGAGGCGAGCCACGCTTCTTTTCAGAGACCCCAACTTTTCTTGAAAATGGATGCTGCGGTGAGCACGCTCTAATCTCCAATGTTTTTCTCTTAAAATCAGGTGTTGTAGACTCGGAGGGGACCTACTTTTTATTCTGGTGCATGCATGACAAATGTATGAACATGAAGTCTATATGATGGACTCGCCCTTCGAGGGGTGACAACATGGTCGTAACTCTTGTATGATGGAACAAGAATCATGATTTTTGCCCAAACTCTACAATGAAAATTTTTCGAGTGACGACCAATGTGTCACCCACAAATCTTGAGTTCAAAATGCTTCAAGAAGGGTTCGCCCCGATGCAAATAAATGATAGCACATACAACCTAAGGATAGGTTCTATTCATTGTGTGAACATGGGTAGGTTTTCTACCTGGTCTCAAAATGGTCTATGAACTGCCCAGTGACTACCTCACGTGAAGGCAGTATAGGGGTTTACAAGGAATGGTTGGGGCATCGTGTGACCGCCATTACCGAGTAAACACTCAGCTCATAGTTGGATGTTTCACAAATCTGAACCCCGACTGAAAGTCATGAGGTAGACTGCTACTCCCCACCTAACTTAGAAGCTTGTGTGTGCTTTCAAAAATAAATACGTGATGCATGAAATAATTCTATAAAATGCAAAAAATAAATCAAGACAAAAATAGCAAGATTTAAACACATCAATTACACAAAGCTTGGTCCAATATTGTCAGAAACAGTACCTCCCCAGTGGAGTCGCCATTCTGTCGCACGTCGGAAAAATCCCGCGAGCGGCAATCGGCTGGCGATTTATGTCTCTCGTTGTTGCATTGCTTGAATTGATTCGTTAGGAGTCGCCACCTAGTATTTATTGGGGTTACTAGGAAACCGGATTTACTGATCTTGTCAGAGATTCCCGGGTAAGGGACTGATTGTGGTTAGGGAAGGTATTAGCACCCCTAACACACCCTACCTGAGGTAAGCTGCTTCGCGGACTTGATGTGTTAAAGAAGTTTTAAAAATTTTGTCTTTTCATCGGATTTTAGAAATACAACTTCCGTACAAGTTTATACTTCTACACCTTTGATCCGATCAAAATATTAAATCCTTCTTTATTCTTTGCTGGCTCATCAAAAATAAAATTCATAAACAAAATGCACACACCACATTCAAGCTTCGTGAGCTTAATGTAATTTTAAAAATAAAATTTTTAGCCCAATTCTAAGGCTTTGATAAATCAGTTATTAATTCTCAGAATTTATGTAAAAGCATGTTCTTACATTTTCATGAAAAATACAACATGACTTTATCTATCCTTAGATATTTATGCATGTAAAATTGTGCATGTAAAATTAACCACTTACTTCTTTTTGCCCCTTTTTTATTTTTATAATTAAATAACATAAAATAAAAAAAACACCAAAACACACACACTCTTTTTTTTTTATTATTTTCTTTTCTTTTCTTGTTTTTTCTTTTACATCACATTTATATAATACAAATTCAAAACAAATAAATAAAAATTACATTAATTAAATTAAAATTTACAAAATAGTCCTCAAAAACTCCAGAAATTGCAGGGGAGGACTTCTGGGACTGCATGAACAGTGGCGGCGCGTCTTCCCACGCACCACTGTGGCTGCATGCCGGAAACAGGCAGATCTGGAGCGCCTTCTTCTCCCCTTCCTTTTCCTGCCGGCGGTGAGGGTCACCGTCACCTGCAACAACAAGAAAAACGCACAAAAAGCGGTCGGTTTTAGTTTTTCTTTTCGTTATAGATCTGCTTTTAATTTTTGCTTTCTGTTCGTGGTTCCTTTCTTCTTCTCCGGAGATGGTTCTGTTGTGAAGGATTTCATCTCCTTCTCCTTTGCTTCGGGTGGCCGGCGTGTGTCCAAAGAGCTGCTGGCGACTGGGTTTCAATCACGCCTTTGCTGCTGCTGGCGATGGGTTACTGGCAGTTTTAGTGGAGGCTGGTCTACGAAGGCCAATCTGCAGGGAGATGAAGAAGAGAACGGGGGTCGCCGGGTTGGAGAGCGAGCAGAGGCGAGGAGGTGCTCTCCGATTTGTTTCTTTTCAGCGGTTTGGGGCGGCGGCTTCTCCTTGGCTTTGGATGACCGCTGCAGAGAAGATGAAAGCTTGGGTCTCCAGTGATGGATGATGGCAGATCGGTGAGGGAGACCAAGAGTGGCTCTGAAATGGCCGGCCACAGGGGAGAAAAGCAGAGGAAGAGGCGATGTGGTATGGTCTGGTTCTCCTTTGCTGAGGGAAGGCTTGGTCAGCTGGGAAAGTGACGATGCGGTGGCTGGAGAAAATGGGGCTTGTTTGGTCTGAAAGAGAGGGGAGTGTGGGTGCTGAGCCGGCTGGGAGAGTGATGATGTGGGAGTAGCGGCAGTGAAGAGAAGAAGAAGATAGTGAAGAGGACGACTAACAAAAAAAATCCAGCAAAGGT
Source organism: Populus tomentosa (assembly GCA_018804465.1). NCBI lineage: Eukaryota > Viridiplantae > Streptophyta > Magnoliopsida > Malpighiales > Salicaceae > Populus > Populus tomentosa. The sequence continues at coordinate 9,258 of JAAWWB010001917.1, forward strand.
GGGGACGACAGTCCTTTTCTTGTTGGCTGGCTCCGATGGTGTGAGGGAAGAGAGATGACTGGGGGCTTCCTTTGTCAAGGCAAAGGGGGCTGTTTCAGAAGAAGAAAATCAAAATGGAGGGGCCTCCTTGTTTTTTTTGTCCAGGGAGTGAGCGGCTCTCTTAGTTTCAAGAGGGAGAACCGTTTGGGAGCTGGTGAGCAGCGGCCCCCGGGTTAAGGAGAAGGAAGCTTTTTTCCAAGGGAGGGGGCCGCCCACTTGTTCCCTATAAAAGAAAGGTGGCGGCTGCAGAGAAGGCCAAAGTATTTAGGTTTAGGTTTTTCTTTGTATTTTGCCCAAAATTACCCCCCTTATAAAATGACCCCCCTATTTGTGTGTTAAAAGCTGGTATTTATAGGCAAAACATTTTTCGGGCTTTCAAATTGGTCCCTCAATTTTTCAATCAATTCACTTGGTAAAAATTAAATTTGGTCTTAAAATTTCAATCTTTTCAATTAAGTCCAAATTAGGCTCCCAAACTTAATTTTTTACCAATTAAGCCCCCAAATTAATTTGACCCATTTAAAGTATAATTAAGTCCTTGCACTTAATTAAATCCTTCAATTGGACCTAAATTAATTCTTAAACATAATTAAAATTTAATTTGGCCCATGATTAAATCAAATTGGCCCATTAAAAATTTAATTATGTCATTGGACTTAATTTTTATGCAAATTCATCCAATAATCATTTAATTTGACCTTCGAATATGCATTTAATTTGACCTTTGATTTTTGTCTATTTTTGCAGTCTTTTTTTTATCGGCTTTCTCCACATTGCCAGCCTTTATTTTATTTTTTGATTTTTTATTTTGAAAAAAAGTGAAATTTGGGGAATAACCCAAAATTGGGTTATGACAATGGGTATCTATTCTAATTCCTCTATAAGTGGTGTTATATCAATATAATTTGAATAAAAATACTATATTGCTATGATGCCTTGCCCATATTCTTATGTATGAAACACATATCCATTGACAAAATACTCGTTATAGCACTTCACCTTTCTTTCAGGACCTAGACTTAGTAAAAACAAAGTAACATTAACATTCCTTTGCAATTTATAAACCTGGTACATGAAGAAGTACAAGAATAGTTAATGAGAAAAGTGTAATGAAATTAATTATCTCGTTAAATAATAATAATTAAACAGTTTTTCATGTGTTCTGAACCATGTGGAAAATTGTTCCTCTTGTAATCGAAAGATTTGAAATTTAGTCAACTGTGAGTTTTAGGACATACATATTGATGATGTTGTTTACGAGGCATTCAATAATGTATTAGTTTATGATATTATAAGAGATAAATTGCTTATTAATAACAGAGTTTAAGTAGTATGCTTCTAAGTTAATTCGGTTAATTCTTGTTCTCAATTGAGACTCGAAATAGTACGAGATAAATATTGAGATCTTTTCAACAATATAGGTTTCAGATATCGAAGCCTCAACATGCGCTTTGTTTTTAAATTTTATTTTAAGGTTGAACAAGTACCTACATGAAATTAAATGAATGTTTCGAATTATAGAAAAAAAAGACAATAAAATTTTAATTAAATTGTATGTGTAATTTCTAACTTCTCGAATGGATATATCCATCTATATTGGATTGGCCTTCAACTTTTGCCTAAAATGATAAATGTATGGGTAGGTGCTCAATCGAGTAAAAAAACAATGGAGGAAATATCATCTCAAGTATGCATATTGTCTGGATGATATTAGTTTCAAGCCTCTCCATGTGTTGTGTCTACAACTTGTTAGAGCATATATCTCTAAAGAAATGACGGATCTCCATGAGTGTATCCTATATACCTTTTAGCAATAAATCTCGATAAGTTAATGAAATGAGTGTTTTCATAAACACGTGTGGCAATCATGACACTTTATTCCATATAATCTATAATCCTCCAAATTAACCAACCTTGATATGTTTAAGATATGTCCATCATGAAAACACAAGCTCTTAAGTCATTGGTAAACAAGTAACTGAGCATTCTTGTATAAGACAAAGCTAGCTTTGAGCTTTGCAACCTGTGACCCCATAAACCAACTCTATATTTTTATAGTGACAAAACAAAGCTATATCCATTCTAGCCTTGATGTTGTCCTTTGTTTTCCCTTTCACATCCATAATCATGTTGAAAATGTTGTTAAAAATGTTTTTTTTTATATGCATGATATCAATGTTATGGCAAAGGAGATTGGTCTTCTAATAAGGAAGCTCCTAGAAAATACTTCACTTTATCAATTATGGGTCAAACCAAAACTAGAAAACTTATGCTTATCAAATTAAAAACCAAACATAATATCACCATACTCTGACACCATGTCATACAATTCTTCACCTATAAAAAGTGGCGATGCAATATCCTTTTAAACTCTGCCAATAAAAAAGTCATTTCTGTACTTGTGACACATTAGCAAGAATAACCAGTGGTAGTAAAAAAAAAGATGTTTTACCATCGTTTGTTAGCATGAATGCCTTGCTATTTTTCATATAAAATGGACATGCTAGTTTTCCATGCGTGCTCCAACAAGAAACCATTTCATATGCTGGAAAATCATTGATAGTCCACATTAAAGTTGCCTTCATCTATTTTGTTTCCTCAATACATCATAAGTCAAAACTATGACCACAATTGCGTCAACTCATCAATCAACTGTCAAAGATAAACTTTGATATTCCAAATCGGACTATTAGGATTAGGTATGCCTGTAGATAAAAATATAAACTTCAGCTTTATACATATTTGTGGTGATAAGTTGTAAACCATAAGTATAACTAACCAACAAGAATAAGGAGCAATAAATGACCCGAATAGATTGAATCCGTTTGTATAGAACCCAAGATACACGTTCTTTGATTCCACCGAAAACTAATGATGCACATTGTTAAAGTGTTTTCATGCTTCAACATAAAAAAGATGCACCATCACTCTATCCACCTCATTATGTGATTAATGTCATGTCATGAACTTAATAGTCTTTGGTGACATGAATAACCTTCTCAATTTAGGTGTGATTGGGAAGTATCTAAGTTTTCTATATGCGACAAGAGGTATTCCCTTGCTAATTCTGGGTTTATAACGAGAATACCCACATGTTCTGCACTTTATCAGCTCTGTATTTTCAAGGTAGTACAACTTGTAAAAGTTTAGACACATGTTAATTTTCTAGTATCCTAGACCGAGGGGTTTTATCGTGGATTTAACAGGATAAAAGTTCTCTTTCAGCCTATTTCCTTCAGGTAAAATGCTTTTTGTCCATTCAATAATTATGTATAACTGATCTCACTCAACCCATGATTTGACTTGATGGTGAACACTAGTGCAACAATCGATAATTTACTGTGATTTGTGCAACCATCCCATAATGGTTTGTTAGAACATTTTAAAAGATAAAAAAACCTAGCAGCGTCTGCATTAGATTTTTCATTTATGATTGGACTTGACTGGCATAACCTTGACTCACTCTCATCACATCCATAACCATATTTCTATAAGGATTACTATTGTCATCTACAACTCCATGCATGTTGCTGTCACTGAAAGTTGACCTAACTATTCTTTCTACCATGGTATCGTGAGGAACATATGATTCTCCATATGCATACCAACATAAATATTTCTCCATGAACCTTTTTTGTAGAAGATGCATCGTTAAAACATGTGGATCAAAATACTTTTTATTTTTACACCTTTTGCATGAACATCTAATACTACCTCCTCTAATATTTCTTGGATTAAATATTGTATAATTAATAAAACCCTAAACCACATTATAATAATCCATCCTCCGCAACCCTTGGGGTGAATTTTGATACATTCATGAACAATCATCCATTACTTATATCAAACCTATATAAAATAATGATGACAACATATATTAATTAACCATGTTAACTAAATAAATTTATAAAAATATTGGTTTAGCTCAAGTTTATTCAATCTATTTTAATAGTTCTCTTAATTCATTATCAATTATCCATATAAATTCAAATTTGTACACATTTACCAAAACTTACAACTCGGCAATAAAATTGACAAAATATAAAATAGACTGGTTAAATAAGTCATTATTTATTTCATCACAAAACACCCAAGTAAAAAATTCTACATAAGTTTCATCAATTTACAAACAAATATAATTTTATAAAATTTATAAAACAAGCAAACACCCAAACAAAATACATATATTATAAAAATATGCAAAAAAAAATTAACATTTTAAAGTTGTGTTCAAATAAAAAAAATAGATTTGTTTACTTAAGGTGGAGAATCCTCAATAAAATTTAAATTAGAAGACGAATGTTGAAAAATCGAGTGTTGTGACAGCTGAATTTATTGTGGGAGGTTGAATTATGTTGAGATTACGAGGGAAGGGGTGGCTGTTTGTTGCAAAAAAATGCACACGGAAGAAGTATAAATGGGGGAGAGGGAAAGAAGGGTCGAGCACTAAGTCATAAATTAAATATTATTGATGGACTGATTGACAAAATTATTTTGATGGTAATGTCGTCACCAATTCTGTCGGTAGAAATATCATGTTACCATACGATTTGCTTTATTGAATCTTATTATAATACCCTTCGTAATGTCGTCGTTATATATCAACAGAAAACTTCCGTCGGTATTTACTCGGATGAATTTTACCGTCGGGTTAATTCCATCGGTATCGTCATCTGTAAAACTTACATGTCATCGTACTGTGTCTTTTTTTTTTATTCCTTCCTTTTCCATTGTGATTTCCTTAGTATATACCATCAAATATTCCTGTCGGTGTTTACCAATTAATTTAGCAATGCAAAATTTAGTCGGTAAATTTCACCATAATATACCAATGAAAAAATTGTCTGTATTTCTGTTTGTATTTGTCAATTTCATGACAGTGAAAATACTTTATTTTGCACCATAAACGCCACACAAAGGAACAATGAATCAACATATGATCTGTTGTTTCAATTGCAGAATTACATAATGGACAAAGTGCTTGAGCTGCTGTCAACACTTGGTGTTTTAATAAAAAGAACCTGTACAAATTCCTTCTTGCACTGCTAACCATATGAAACACTGAATCTTAGGAGGACCAATCTTGATCCAAACATTGCACTGAAAAGGTTTGACTGATCCACTGCAGTATATACGATCTAGCAAAAGATGGCAAGATTTAACAGTGAGTGCTCCATCTTTAGTGAGATTCCATACCTTGACATCCTTTTTGGTCTGACACGGTTGAATGGAATTCAATAAATCTAACAAGGAAGTGACCTGTTGAATTTCAAAGCTTCCAAGAGTTCTTCGTTCGTTCAACTCTCCCAACTCCAGCCACCTTCAGACCATTTTCCCATTGCTGCAGCTGTTGCATTAGGTGATAAAGACTGCACATACAATCTTAGATGCAACTCTTCGAGGATTGAATTCCCTATCCATTTATCGCTCAAATATTGTGTTGAAGTTCTGTCTCCAACATCATAACTACAGCTGCTTTGCAGAGCCACAAACGCTGGATGATTAGATTGTACTATGGATATGATTCCCTGCCACACACTAGATAACCGCTACTTTTTAAAAATTGGAATCCCATTCTGAAAGTCCAGTTGATATGTTTTGCAAATCAAATCTTTCCATTTGTCATTTCTAGGAACACTCATATGCCACAATCACTTGTACAACATTGACTTTTTCTCAGCCAACAAGGAATCGATTCCTAATCTTCCTCTAACTTTCTCCTTGGTAACAATCTGCCACAGAAGTTTACAAATCTTCCTTTGTTTAGCCATATCAACCCATAGAAACCTCCTCTGGATAGATGTTAGCACCCTACATACTCCTTTTGGCATTAGAAATATAGGCTGAAATATAGTGGAAGGGACTTCATAACACTTTTTATTAGACATAAGCGTCCAACCATGCTCAACAATTTACCCTTCCAAAGTGAAAGTCTACTCCGAAAATTAAAAATCACAGGCTTCCAAATAGAAATTCGCTTTGGATTTGACCCCAAAGCCATGCTCAAATAAGATAGTGGTAAGGAGTCATGTGTCTACAATGGACATCACTTGCCAATCCAGTACAATATTCTCATCAAGATTAATGTAGTGGGGCGACGTGCGAGCGTAATAGCCTCGTGAGAGGTGGTGTTGGGAAATGAGAGGTTTTTGGGTTTAATCATTTAATTAAGGTTTAGAGTCACTACCTAACATTATGACTACTAGGAAACCTATGGTTCGCAAGAGTTTGGGTAAAAGACTGGTTGTGCAAGGAAAAAACACATCACCCCTAGTACACCTTACCTAAGATAAACTGTATTGTTGGTTGATTGTTTTTTTAAGTCAAGTTTCTAATTATTTGATCTAGTCTAAGGTTCAAGGTAGATCTCTCTTCGTAAAGAAATCTCTACTTTATTGGGATGAATCCTAACCTTTTTAAGGGCTAAATTTTAACTTCACATTTATTTCTTTGTATCTTTAATACTAAAAGGTATACTCTACTATGTAGTTTTACACCCCTAAATATTAAATTTTACATCTAAATCCTAATATAAAATGAACAAAATGATTGGTGAAAAGTTTTTGATATTTTGGTCGAATGCTGATGGATAATCATGAACTAATTATGATATCTTTTTATTTACATTTTAAAACATGAGAAAAATACAAAAAAAAAATTATGAAAACATGCTTGGAAAACTTTTAAGATTTTGTCGTATACATAAAAACAAAATATTTTTTTAAGAGGAAATTAATTTAATTTTTTTTTGAATATTTTTAGAATATCTTATAGTGTAAATATACATCTCGATATTATGCAAAACAATTAGACAAACATGTGAGAAAATCATAAATTTTTTGAAATAACCCTTGGATTTTTTTTGGAATTTTACACTTTCTTTTTAATATATATATAATATTATATTAATGAATATAAATTGGGTTGGACCCGATCCAGCCATCAGGGCTGGGCTGAAACAAGTCCAATCTAACATACCCTTCTTTTTTTTCTTGGTGGGCTAGACCCAGCCCAACCATCTTGCTAGGTTGGAATGAGTCTAGCCCGCGCCCCACGTGGTTGCTGGCCCAATCAAACAACCATTTTAATTATAATCCAGTCCTTGCATGCATAATAAGATGGAACGAACTTGTAGGGGGGAGAAAGAAGAAGTTTATATGGTATAAGGGGCAGTGCAGCTGGCATCACTGGTCTGGAGTGCAGAGGGTGGTGGTGCTAGTGAAGAGGATGGCAAGGAGCATAAGTTGTTGAGGGAGAAGAAGAAAAAACTTACAGAGGAGAGAGAGAACTTTACGGTAGCTGCTCCTTATGTGAGGTGGTCGGCTAGCCTCATATGGTGGAGGTGGCAGTGGACAAGCTAGTGGTGAAATTGTTGGTGGATGACGGTCAGGGTCGGGAGAGAGGGAAGAGAGAGAAGATCGCGGTGGAAACAAAATTGGGGTGGGAGGCTGATTTTTTTATCAACTTTAGACTTGATTTTCTGCTCCCTTAAGCTATGAAATCCACCTCTATTTATAGGGGGTGGAAGAGGGACATTTTATCTTTAATGATGCCAAATCTTAACCCTTAATTCGATATGGAAAGATCTCAATTGTTGGTTCAAAATGACTATCATGGGCTGTTAAATTTGTTGCAGGAAAAGGGCTAGTTGGGTTGGTCACTTTAAGGCAGTGCCACAACCGTTGTTGTGTCAATCATACCAAACTAGGGTCTAGTTAGATGTCAGGCCATCGTTTCAAATTGATGGAGGAATGAAGTATTAAATATCTTGTAAAGGAGGCCACTGAGCTGCTTTTCTAAAGAAGAAGATGAACAGTCACTATACAACACGTTGTCTAGTCTTCTTTTTTGTACTATTCAAAAAGGCGCCATTATAGAGTTTTAATTTAGGGTTTTGGCTAAAGTTCAATTTGGTCCGCCATCTTCTAATGTCTTTCGATTGCACCCCTAATTGACCTTAAATTTTCAATTTTACATAATTTTGTCATTCTTGAACTTCAATGTCAACCCCGAATTTCAGCACCTTTTTCATTTTGATCTATGGTTTCAGATTTCTTCAATTTAGCCTCTAATTAACTATTAAACTTTCAAATATCTTCAATTTCACCCCTGATTTTAGCCAATTGGGTCCCTAGAGTTCAACACCTTTTTCAAACTGATCATTGGCTACGAATTTCTTCAATTTAGCTCTTAATTGATCCCAAAACTTTGATTTTCTTGCAATTGTACCCTCAATTTGAATCAATTAACTTGGTAACAATTAAATTTGATCTCCTAAAATTTTAATATTCTCAATTAACCTCAATTTGAGCTCCCAAACTTAATTTTTCACCAATTAAGCTTCTAATAAAATTAATTTGACCTATTTAAAGTATAATTAAGTCCTTGCGTCTAATTAAATTCTTCAATTGGACCAAAATTAATTCTTAAACATAATTCAACTTTAATTTGACCCATGATTAAGTCAAATTGATCTATTATAATTTAATTATGTTTTTAGATTTAATTTTTATGCAAGATTCATTTCATAATCATGTAACTTATCTTGAATCTGCATTACCTCTCTAATTTTAGATAAAATATGGTATAATTAGACTCTCAATTCAAAGGTAAATAAGAGTTCCGTCAACATAGTACGGATGAATGAAATAATCTCCATTCTCCAGTTGAGCTCCCCTAAACACTATACAATATGCGATGCTCTCCCTGAAAGTACCTGTAGGCATTCTGCTGCTATATTACTGTGATTATTCTATTCTCTCAGAATTACATGTTGAACGCCAAACAATTCTGCAACTTGTGCGTATAAACAGTTCGTGGCTTGGCCACTGCAATAAAAATTAATCTCTTACATATATAACTTTTTTGTTTCCTTAAAAAAAATGCTCTGTTCTTGCTTGCCAAAGGGGTTGAAGATATTTTCTTAGACGTTTAATGGCTGATGCTACTTCTTTGATTCCAAACCAAGTAATGATAGACATGGACCCAACAGTACAAAGTGCTACGGTATTGGTGGGCACATCATTTGTAATTTCCTCTGAACATCTCACAGCAGCCACCTTTTAGAGTGGAAAAATAATTTAGATACTCTATCAGTAGTGGGCCGCCTTGGGATTGGCTGAGGATAGGGTCGTGTGAATCTTTCCCCTTTGGTATTATTTCCTTGCGAAGATAAAAATGACTGCCTTTTTTACAGTTTTTTTTTTAAAAAAAATTTCTTTTCATGGATGACAATATTAAGGACCAAAAAACAAATAATAAATTGTCCTTTTTATGAGACAATATTCATATAAATACATGCAGGTTGTGTTTTCTCCATAAATATAAGAATAACTTATTTTTATTTTTATTTTATATTGAAAGTTTGATATATTTCCTCCGTCTCATTTTATTTCTCCACATTTATATTTTCAATTATTTAACAAAATATCATTTATTTTCCATATCTTGGAAAGTGCAGAATTCCATTTATTTGAATTAAAAGTTGTAATTAATCAAATAATCAGATTAGATTGAAAAGAAATTTTCTTTTCTTTTTATACACTTCATTTAGAACAGAGACAAACATAATGAGATATGCCTAAGAGGAAACTTGGCAAAACAAAGAGGGATTGAGGGAGTATACACTTCATTTTCTTTTCTTTTCTTTTTTAGTTGAAAATCATATTATATTTTCTTTTTTAATAAATCTATTAAATATTTAATAATAAAATCATTATTGGAGTCTCACAAAATAATTTAAATTCTAGATTTGATTTTTTTATATGATATTAGAGTTTTAATGACTAAAAAATCATGAATTTAAATCCTACTATTCTTGTTTTTTCTAATAAAATTAAATTTTAACATAAGATAATAATAAATATGTGTAAATTTTAGGTTTAAAGGGTTTTTATTTAAGAAGATGTGCTAAAAAGTTGACATAAAATTAATTTTAAAATCTCACTTGAAATGATTTTTTAATAGAATTTGAGAAGTAATGCAAAAAGTAATTGGACAAAAATTAATTAAATAATAACTTTAAACCATGTATAATAAAATTTGAGAAGTAATGAAAACCGAAACTTTATTGTTATATTTCAGTTAATAAAATAACATATGAACAATTGTTATTATTATAATTTTATAAGTTATAAATATACCATTATAAAATTATAATAATAACAATTGTTCATATGTCATTTTATTAACAATAGAAAGTCACATACAATATGTAGTATATATCAAAGAACCATCTCAACCCAAAAGCTTAAGCTGTTAGGTGAGGTTTTAAGATATGATTTATATTATTTTCTAACACACCTCCTAAAGTGAAAGCCTTTTGGGCTTGAAACTTGCACAAGCCCACATTACTTTGTGCTTAATTTTTATCAAATAAATGGGGATGATGAGATTCGAACTCGTGACCGCTTGGTCATCAAGGCTCTGATACCATATCAAAAAACCATCTCAACCCAAAAGCTTAAGCTGTTAGGTGAGGTTTTAAGATATGATTTATATTATTTTTTAACAGTATATTATAACTTATAAACTTCAATATGGTTTTTTGATTTGACACTCACTACCACAAAGAATTAATGTAACCATTACAACCCTGAAAGGTGTAACTCAGCTAGTCAGGTTTTGGATTTTGCTTCCTAAAGATCACCAGTTCAAGTCTCACAAACCTTAGGGTCACTGGAGGCTTATATAGTTATTAACTTCAGGGCTCTTGGTATTAGTCGAAATGCACGCAAGCTGGCTCGGACATTTATATTAATCTAAAAAAAATAAAAAATGTAACCATTACATTACAACAAAGAACAAATGACATTATTATTTTTTGTTCAAATAACAGAGGAGTTCTCGGAAAATCTTCTAAGACTAAGCCCATTGTGTAACTATCTACATTTAAGCTGATGCGTTTTTCATAATTTATTTTCCTACAAACATTTTTAGAAGTCGAATCGTGATAATGTAAGAAATATATCCACTTATCAACCAATATTGATAAATGCAAAACCTTGGGGAAAAAAAAACACACATGACATAAGAGTATTTTTCTTCTCTTTTTACTCAAAAATTGAATAATGCACATCACCATTTAATCAAGAAAATGTTCTCATAAGAATACGAGTACGGTATGTTTAGTGCAATTTTCAATATTTCACATTAAAATTAAATAAGACTCTGAGTTTTAAGACATGAAAGATTTATTTAAATGACCAAACTGATATTGCTCTAATAAGATTTAATAGATATATAGCTATGCATGACTTCTCCATGAGTGAAATATGAACCATTGTTATTTAATGACAAAATAATCTTATATTTTAATAATATTTTATTTGTGGGCTATTATAATAGCTTTTGTATGCTCTTGAATTATGATTATATGTGCTGTAATTATTATTATAATGCACCTTTAAATTGAACTATAGTATAAGATATATGTCCATTCTTATTATATATATAAACACATCTTTAACCATATTTTGATTCAAAAAAGCATACAGACACACAAATATAACAAAATCGTTTTCTTTTTCTTTTCAATTTTGGTTTTGCAACCAGTTTGTAATCAATAATCTTAAAAAAAGCTTATCGTCTGGAAGAAACAAGAAAACATGAGACATACAACTGCTCTCTGATCTTTCCCCTTGATTCTTCTTCTTCTTCTTCTATAATCATCTTGTGGGATTCTAAAGAGCATAAACATGAGAACTTGTAACATTAGTTTTTTGCTTTCAAAAACAAAAAACAAAATGGATTGGCATCTTTGCATCAGTAAATCTGACTGCCAAAAGAAGAAAAATCAAGTGGAAGGTCTGCAACTAGTCAACTATATATATAATGAATCTAGTAGGACACTTGATCCGCACAAGACTTGATGAATCGAATTATTGAATCGATGTAGATAAATTATTGAATTATACAAGCACACATGAAAGTCGAAGATGATGATCCTTCATAGGCCCTTATCAAGAAAAATGCAAATCCAAAAGAATCACACATAAAATGATCTTATTATGGACTGCTTAAATCATGTTTTAGGCTCTTTAATACTTAAAGATAAGAACCTCTGGTAAATAGAATTTAACAGATCTGAGCGTATCATATATAATAAGTACTATATGATCAGATTCGTGATCCAGGCTCAACCTTTTAAGGCAAGAAAAGAAATTTGAGGAATTTTTGTACTGATAACGATCAAAACCATCATACTAAACTGATCACCTCGAAAACTTCAGCCCAATTCGTCCTGTTTTGTGGCTGGAACTAATATCATTTGCTCAGCTTTACACACTCCTTCACGGAAAAACACACCATTAATATACCTAGAATTAAAGCGCCAATAATTTGGATGGCCCTTCTCTCATAAAGCATGTACTTGGTAGCTGCTGAGCATATGCCCGTAATTTAGGATAGGAATCATCACTTTAGTTCTATTCTAAAAAACATGTAGGAGCAGAAAGGAGGCTGAGTGCACTTGTCCCAACTAGCTAGCTAATCCCTTTTAGTGTGACAGTTTAAGAGGTTTGCAATCAATTAAACTTTGGGAATTTAAATCAAAACATTAGTTTATTCTTTTTGAAGAGCTAATATGATACATGAAAACAAAAAGAGAGAAATGAAAAGAACAATACCTCTTATACGGCCTATCAATCACTGGTAGCTGGCTATTTTGGTTAAATATAGCCAGGGAACACGTATGATCCTTATACATACTGAGAAATCACTTGGAATATCAAGACCCCCCCTTTCCGTTATCTGAAATGTCACTTGCCCTGCGCTTGCAAACTAAAGAAAACATTAATGACATACAGATTGAAACAAAGCAAAATCATGGAAGATTGAGCAAGGAAATAGAGGAGGTGGAGGAGGGGGGGGGGTCGGGGCTGAAAGTGATGACAGAAGCATAGAGAGCACAAAGGAGTGGGATGCAGAGTCCATTGCATATCATCATCTGTGCTCTCTATCTTCTGTCAACAACATCAACAGTGCCTCCTTCTCCCCCAAGTCCCAATTCTATTGGTTTTTCAACCTTTTTTTTTTAATTTATGAAAAGAATCTGGTTTTCTTTTCTCTGTGTTTTTTTTTCCTTGCTGAGCAGATGAAAAGAAAATATTTGATTAGAAGATAGTAAGATGATAATAATAATAAAAAGAAAGTTTCTTTAAAAGGAAAGGTGTATAATGGCTTAGAGGAGGTGAGAGAGAGAGAGAGAGCGAGCGAGAGGGAGGGAGAAAAGTGAGGGGATGACCTATAATAGACCACCAATAGCCTCTATTTATAGAAAGAAAAGGGTTGTGCCCAGTCCACTGAAAGAATTGCAAAGGGTAAATAGAAGAGTGGAGTGCCTGTACCTTGTTCTCTCTTTTCATGTAACCGTCTCTCACGAGCTAAATATTTATTTGATACGACAGCCATTGTCACCTCCTAAGAACCCTAATCGTACTTATGTGTTCAAAACCTTTATAAATATTTTTTTTCCCTTTTTATGTGTTCAAAATCAAAGCTCGGATTTGAATTTTTTTTCATTGAATTATTGTCTTATAACAAAAGATTGATTGCCAAAATCTCTTACATAATTGTATAAAAATAATAAATAATAAATGTAGATAGCAATAAGTAAATGGGTGGAATGATTCATAAAAGATATATATTATATCAAAAAAAAAAAAAACATCACCATAAACACATTACATTGTTTATTAGAATAGTATAATTATGATTTTATCCTTCTCATCAAAACTTACAAAGCTTGCAGTTACGGTTAAAATCATCTTTTCAATAGGATCCAACGAATATTAAAAGAGCAAGTGGAGATAAATTGGTTGGTACATCTTTTTTAACATAGTTAAATTATTATGTTGCTGTTAAAAGCAAAAAAAAAATGAACGCCCTTTTTGTCAGGGTTTTTTTTATTTTTTTTAAAATTATTTGCACAGTAATTTTTTGTTTAAATAGTCAAGTTATAAGATGGCCCTTCAAAAAAATAATTAACAAGGGTTGTTTTTCAAAGGCATTTAAGTCTTTCCCTTTTTGTTTTTTGTTTTTTGTTTTTTTTAGGTTTACTTAAGGATTCTTTTGTAATTTCAATGAATTATATAATATTGAAAAAAAAAATTTATTGACGAGTGCATGCGTCAACGCGTGATAACCCTTTTGCTTTTTGGACGACGCATATATGACTTTCTGGTTATCAAATTCCAAAATCTGAGGTGGTATTAGAAACTTTGTGTCATTCTCTTTCTGACAGTGTAGCGTGTGCTTGAGTTGGAGGCATGATTGGCCTCCAATAAACCTTTTTTTTATAACATCCTAAAAATTTCACAACATCAAATGATAGATTTAATCTTGAAGTCAAGAAAACAATATAATTTTTTTTTCTATACTTAATATCAATGATCCATGTTGGCATTTTAATCTCATAATTAAATTCAATTTGTTTTTTAATGCATTCATATACATTACAAAAATCATATAATTATGATTTATGTTTCTAATTCCAATTCGATAGAGTCTTCAATGTCCGAGTCACTAAATAGTTCTTCTCTTCTCCTATAAACCTATGTAATTATCAAAGAGAGTTTCAAATCCCATGTGCAATAATTCATATCCAAGTAATGGGCTCAAGTCATTCAATCAATCAATCAATTCATAATAATAAACATCTACTAAAATTCATCCATCGAGTATATTTAAACAATTTAAGCTTAACTTTTAATTAGGATAACATTTCATTATATGAATAACATTATAAATATTTATTCATTTTACAATTCTTATCCATTTGAATTACAAAGTAATACTAAGAATCTACCTAATATTGTAACTAAGAAAATTAGAGTTTTGTCTTAATAAGTAATATTTCAGATCGTGAACCTGTAAAGCATATAAATTTAAATAAGATATCTATCACAACACAATTAAAACATAGTAGATGCAACATGTACATGATTCTTCATCGAACAAACCTCTATAATTTCTTTTGATAATAACAAAATTGACTTATTTACCATAATCTCTACTAACCTTAAGTATTTTATAGCCACCTCGTCAAGGAAATTCCAAGCTTATCTTCCCATCTTAGAAGTTACACCTCATTCAGAAATCCTTCTCGGTAACTTTATCCATCAAAGTACACCTCAGGATTTTATTGATGGTAAAAGCCTATTCCATGCATCTTACTTTATACCATGTGTTTATCAAGGGCAAATTATCCTTTGTACTTTTTACTTTATATATGCTTTAAGAAATCTAACCATTTACCGGTATTACCCTACAATTCCAAATAAGTATAATCAATAATTTATCGATTTTTATTTTCCATATCAAATATTTAACATTTATTTAACTTGATTCAACACATCATTAGTCGTTCATCTTACAACAAATTTTTGTCTAAACATGTCCTCACATACATCAATACACTTATCCATCCCTTGGTCTGACCATTCTATTACTTGAAATATACAAACATAGATGCCTGCATTCTTGTCCCATTGGGCCACCAAGATAGTTCTCAAATCTCTTACCATATAGTTTTTGAATCGGCCTATACTTCTGCTCTTTTACATAATCGAACAACCACCATTTTCTTCACGAGTACACCGTCAAAACCACCTTTATTCAACCATATCGTATTATTCAAACTAATCCTTTGTAATAGCCCATCTTACTATCATTACAATCCTTAGATTTCTCATCATACATCGTCAGA
>JAAWWB010001918.1:0-24998 GCA_018804465.1 Populus tomentosa
ATTCATATTAACAAATCAAATATTTATACTATTTCTCATGCATATGGAAAATTATCCACTCACCTGACTTAAAAGCAAATAGAAGCCAAAAGCAGACACTGAAGAAAATCCTACTAACGTCCCGTCGGTAGAATATCAGGATTATCTGAATACAAAGGAGACATATTCAAAAAATGACTCGAAAGAACATTTAATCTATTTAATACACTTAATTAAGGGTATATTCCGTAACCCTATATATTATAGTCAATTTTCTTAAAAACCCAAAATCTAACGGTTTTCCCGAAATCTAATCCATAATAAAAACAACTAATAAAATTGGTAATAATTCACTAAGTAACCCTTAATTATTCATCAAACTAATCTGCAAAAGCTAATATTACAGCTAGGGACTAATCTGGAATTTTCCCATATTTTTAGGGCCAAATTGTAACTTTTATCAAATGGAGGACCAAACTGAAATTTGTCATAAATCCATGAATATACTGAAATTCTGACCTTAATTAATCCTCAATTCTGTCCAGGATGTATCATTATGCTTCAGGGATCATTCTGGAATTTTACTAAATTTTTAGGGTCAAATTGTACTTTTTGTCAAATTGGAGGACTAAATTGAAAGTGTTAAATTCTCTTATCTATACAGTAATTATGTCCATAATTCATATGTTATTCTGTTCAGAATCTCGGAATATGCTCCAGGGACCAATTTGTAATTTTTCCAAAGTTCAGGGACTAAACTGTAATTTTCGGAAATTGAGGGACCAAATTGAATTTTCGTCATCTTCAACCTCAAACCCAGAATTTCAACAGATCAACCACTGTTATCCCCTGATTTCTAACACAAATTCACCATTTACACAATTCATAACTCAAAATTATCACAATCTTCCATAATCAACTAAATCATCAATTAAACACAACAATCAACCATTAACCTTCAATTTAATTCATCAATTTAAACCAAAACACAAATTCTCAAAACCCTAACATCATCAAACTGAAATTAAAGCTTAATTAACATATTATACATATTAAACAACCTAAATCTTACCTTTTCCACTTATTTCCTCCAATCTCTTCCTTTTTCCCTTATTTTCCCTTCTTTTCTCTTCTTCTTCTTCTCTCTTCTCTCTCACGGTTCTGCTCTCTAATTTCAGATCACTTTCCCTTTTCTTTTTTTTTTCTACTTCCTATTTATATTTATCAATTTTTGTTCAATTACCATAATACCCCTTATTTCATTTATTCCAACTTTTAAGCCTCCAAGGGCTTTGTTGTAAAATCCTATCTTATTAATTTAGAAACATTACAAAACTGGTTGTTTATGGTGTCAACAGGTTCCATTCAACGAGTAGAGTTTAATGGTGGTGATTTTTTCTCTAACCATCCTTAATAAGGAGATCGAGCTTGATTAGAAGATTTTTCATTTGGTTAATTTTTATTTATTTGGTGATTTTGAGGTGTTTTGGGGTTATTAGGTGATGGTTGATTTTTATTTATATTGTTTTTGAGGTGTTTTTAGATGACAATGGGTTGTAAAAATGGATTTTCAAAAAAAAAAATCATTTCTCATTTCTCTCACCACCACAGTGGTGGTCAAAATCTAGGTATATAACTCAGCGGACAACACACTATCTATTCCATTTTAAAAAAGAAAAAAGAAAAAAGAGGTGAACAAAAAATCATCAACTCCTTATAAAAGAAAAAAAAATATGGCTCAGGTGCGTTGGGCTATTGAGGCTCGCATATCTAAAATGGAATGTTAGATTTATTGTTTTTCAAATTCATCATTCAAGTTGTGTTTTTGTTTCCAACTTCATCATTTGATATTTAATTGATTTTTAACCGATTTTTATATTTTGTTATCATATAATTAAATAATAAAAAATATCATTGAACTAATGTATCTATATCTCAATATTTTTGAAAAACAAAAGTCATTTTTGGATATTTTTAAAAGTCAAATCACAATAACTTAACTTTTTTTTGGTGATTTGATTTTTTTTTTTAGATTTTCTAGATCATGAACCCGTCAAGTCGACTAGATCACGTTAAAATAATCTCACATAATACTATTTGAAACCGAGTCAGATAAATAATTGAGTAAGAAATTTTCAAGTTTCATTTATCAGACTATGTTTATGTTCAATAACAAGGCTAAAAAAATCTAATTTTTATACTTTTAAAAAAGCTTTGTCTAACATGTATGTTTCTTCCTTTTAGCCATCTAATTTCAAATCATTAATCGTGTACTGTAGAATAAAAGTGTGAGCAATTCCCAATCCCGATTAAGAAAGTTTGGCTCTTTTCTTTAATTTTTTAAACAATTAATCTTAAAATTACTATAGCTCAATATGAAAAAATACATTTAATTTAAGATAATATATTAAAAAATGATTTAGTCTGAATTAATGTATAAATTTTTCTATATGGCATAAAATACAAGGATGAAACAATGGGTGGGACCAATTGAAAATGGCTAATCTAAAAATCATTCACGTCTATTTCATTTCAGGAAAATATATATATATTTCCATTAAGAATCACAGAAAATCGAGCATGCAGTGGTTTTGATAAAAAAAGGAGGGAGTCAAACGAAAGCCAATCCACTAGCAGCCAAAAAAGCTGAATTAAGAAGGGTACACGCATGTTTATCACGAGGTTGTAGATAAGACCATCACCATCATGAATTCTCTTATTACAACTCTCTTATTGATTTCTCAGGGGAAACTAGAGACCTCCCTAAAGATACATTCATTATTCATAGACCTTGCGCTCTGCATCACAGGTACTGACTGGCCAGTTTGCCCTCCTTCACAATGTAGTTCTGTGGAGGAAATTCTTCTCCCTTGAAGTATCTGTCAAGCATGTCCTTAACTCCGGCGGCGTATCGCAACTGCGCATTTTCCATTAACGATTCGAGTTGCATTCAGCAAGTGAAGAAATTGAGTGCAGATATCTTAGGGGAAAAAAAGGAGGGAGAGATTTAAGAGCCAAAAGTACCTGTCCATCTATAGTGGTTCCAGAAATATGGGGGGTCATTGCCTGGTTCGGCATGTAACGCCATGGATGGTCCTTGGGAGCTGGTTGTGGGTTCCAAACATCTCCACTGTAACCTGCAAATCATGTGTCGACGGAATTAGGAACACAGCAAATTGATAGTTCGTGTTGTTTTAACTGAGGCCTTGGTATCCTCGTGGCTGCTCCAAGTTTTGTTACCTCCAATCTGTCCACTGGAGCAAGCATCAACAACTGCTTGAGTGTCCATGATTGCTCCTCGGGCATTGTTAACAATAAGAACTCCTTTCTTCATCTTTGCAATCCTTTCTTTGTCAAACATCCCTCTGAAACGAAAAGGGATTGATTTGATTAATATGAAAGAAGCAAGTTAAACAAAATTATATTGTTTGACGGCATATTTATCAACTATACACACACTGTTGCGAAGCTGTCACCCCAGAGCAGGAAGGTTACAACACAATCAACATCACTCAAATAAAGCTGTATGTTTCCTTTGGTTGCATTATCGAACTCAACTCATACATATACTCGATTCAACAACACTCGGGGAAAGTGCTTTCCACGCATCATATAAACATAGCAGGTTTGAGAAATCACAAACCCCTTGAATGGCTATGGAAAACTATACAGGAAAACTTCAATGGTTGATGCATGATGCAAACATGGGTACAATCGGATAGCATGCCTGCCAAACCATTGATGGCCTTTCCAAAATGGTCTTCCGCAGCCATTCAAGAGGTTAGAATCCAGTGAACAGAAGCCAATCAACCGGGAGCAGTTTTAGTAGCAGAAATGAAATCAAGTATCCTTTATATTTATGCCTGCAAGTTGATCTTGCTGTTCTCTTAGGTCATTTTCAGAAGGGGGAATGAAGAGGTTTTAAGGACGCAAAAGATCCAAACTTCCATATTTAAATTTCATTGAAAATCATACCTTGTTTTCTCTGTAAGCGGCGTGTTGATGACAACTACGTCACATTTAGAAAGCAATGAATCAAGATCCTCCTCAAACTTTGCCCCTGTCTGTTTCTCCAATTCTGGGTCCATCTTAAGTCTGTCATGATACAGTAGGTTGCAATTGAAAGGCTTCAACCTCTGGAGTAAAAGCTTTCCAATGCGTCCAGCACCAACAGTTCCCACTGTCTTTCCTTCAAGATCATAAGCTCTGTAGGCGATAGCTGCCACATTCCACTCCCCATTGATAACTTGATGATATCCAGGTAAGAAATTTCGTACAAGAATAAGGATTCTCATGAGCTCATCTTCTGCAACCGAGACGACATTGCTTCCTGTGACCTCTGCAACAGTTAACCCAGCAGCAGCTGCTGCCTTCAAATCTATATGATCAGAGCCTATTCCAGCAGTGAGAAGCAGTTGCAGATTTTTTGCCCTCTTGATCCTTTCTGCCGTTACATAGGCGGGGTGGAATGGGGTAGTAATGAGCACATGGAGATCAGGAATATGCTTTTCAAGTTCTGTGACAATTACACAGCAAGGAGAAAAAAAAATCAGCAAACTGGCCATACTAATATTCTTGGTAATAGAAGGCTCACATTCTCTAACAATTGTGTTTATAAAAACAAACTATTTTAACAAGATAAAAATTTGAGATTTACAAAGCATAGCAGCTATGGTAACAAGTACAGTTAAAAAAAAAAAAAAGAGCATATATTCCACTCAACATTACCAATAAATCACAGTAGGGTGGACAAAAGACAGAGACATGCACCACTAAATATAAAAATGCGGTAAGCAAGCAATTAAAGTTGTAATTAAAGCAACTCAACAGTGATTTTCTTATATCCCAAAAGAGCAACATCTGTTAATGCCATCACTACGTTAGGCTATAATATTTAACCTAATTAGTTGAGAATCAGGGAACGATTGGATTGATGACTCCGCCTTCCACCAGCCAAATGCTTACTCTCATTGAAAAGAGGGAAGCACTTAACATCCTATATATTCAAGAATGAAGCTTGAACCAAGAAACTAGATGCTTAACAACACCAGCTTTGTAGGCTTACTTCGGTTTATGTTAAGTCAGACACGTAAAATGAGCGCACACAACGAAATAGTGTGCAAAACACACACACTCACCAGAATCCAGTCCTTCTTTGTCATCAGTGACAATGTACTGGTGGCCTTGTGATTCCAGCCAGTCACGAATGCCCAAAGCTCCTTCCAAGGAACCCACAAAATTAGGATTCATGGAAGCATACTCATTTGCTTTGTAGAACACCCCAACAATTTTTTTGCTTTCTGCCGAAGCCTGTGAACACATGAATGAAACAATGACTTGAATATACGATACAGGGCAAAGGCAGAATGGTATATTTCATTTTTTGTTTGTTTCAATGAAATTACACTGCAAGGAATATTCAATTAGTTTTGATAAGCTGCAAGAACTAAGAATTTTACAAATTGATTTTAAGTTGTTCTTTAACTTTTGACTCAAAGAAAAGTCATAGGTATCTTTGGCTTAAATTTAAATCAAAAGAGACATATTCTTCAACTTGTGAAAGCCACTTGTAATTAGAATCAAATGTTATTTATCCCCAAAAAAAATATGTGAATAAAAGAGATGATATCATCCTATCTGCAATCATGTTATCAAATTTCGCGTGGACTAATGATTCATCATTCATGACTTTTTTTTTCTTTTATCTTTTTTGTTACAAAGGTTAGGTTCGAACACTTGAAATCTCTTGGAGACGACACTAATATTGGTTGAGTAACAGTTCGTTGGCTTCATGACTTATTTGTGACCTGATAATTAATTAGTGTAAACTAATATCATTAGCAACTCAATAACTGGGACCAAGTTTACAATAAACACATGTTGAACTTCGATCCATCCCCATAAGGTGTTTTAGGATCAATTTTAACCACCACTTAAGCTTTTAATTTTGACAATTAGCTGCCTAAGTTCCGAAAGAATTTCAAGGCGACTCAGTTAATTAATTGAGTTATAAGGTATGGTAACTCGCCATGCTAAGAGGGGTTTAATTATAAAACTTACGAGCTTGAAGACTGAATTGAAACATTTCTGAAGTTCAGACACTCTAGAAACTAGCAAACAGTAATTTGTAAAAAATAAGTTTAAAAGAAATTGATTCTATTTTGCTCATTATAAGTAAATTTTTAACATCAATACTGTTGAGTTTTTCCTTGAAAAAAATACTAAATATAATTTAAGAAATCATAATTAACTCACAGTATTTATTTTTATAGTTTTTTATTCTACAGGGTCATATTCGTTCAGCATCAAAAAACAATTTACGAGACAAGGCTACGGTGACCAGGATGAGCATCAAAGACGAGCTGGGACAACGAATGAGAAAGAGTGTTAGGTCACGTGTCCTTGCTAACGAGTGGATAAGTGAGGCGCTCGTGTAACGTACAAAGAGGCCACAACTTTACTCTTGCGCGTTAGGTTGGAAGTCGCCCTCTACTTCACAGATGCATCGTAATAATTCAGTTGGGAAAAAAAAAGGAAAATATTGATGATCATGATCATGATCAACTTTCCTCACACATGATGGAGAAAGACTCGATCCGACTTGAGACCGTTGAATTGAAGTAAAATTTGTCAAGATTGTTTTAGAAAACAGATAAGGAAATAGAATTGAGTTGCTTACATGGAGAAGCCGAGTTGACGAGCCAGAACTCACAGATGATGATGGTGATGAAGACGAGAAAACGCGAATTGCAGAGGTAGCAGCACGCCTCATGGCCATTGTTATTTGAGCTGAAACCTTGAGATGTGAAGTGAAGTGAAGTAGGATGTGTATTATATAGAGGGAGAGAGGTCAGGGATGGCGTCGGGAATGACGTGGCAAACTGTTTCTTCTTCTATGCACAGAAAGAGATAATTTCGACTGATTGTTTGATAATAAAACTCAATTCCAACACAACTCCTTCATTTGTTTAAATTTATGAACATATATATTTTTTTATTATGTACTTTGAGGAATGACGTGGCAAACTTTTTCTTGTGTGAAATTTTAAAATTTATTGCTCTTGTCCTGTCGTGATAATAAAACTCAATTCCAACACAACTCCTTGATTGGTTTATATTTATAATATTTGGCTTTTCCTCGTCCCGCCCGAGGGGAAAGAGCTACCGTTATTTCTGTAAATAATGTTTGTTTTTATGTTTTAAAAATATTTTTTTATTATATTAATTTAATATTATTTTTGACGTGTTAATATTAAAATTAATTTTTTAAAACTAAAAATATATAATTTTAATATATTTTTAAATAAAAAACAATTTAAAAATTAATTATAACTATACTTTCAATTAAACGTTACTTGTCCCGCCAGAGGAAAAGAGCTGCCAGTCTTTGCTGTAGATTTCATGTATTTTTTGACAAATTGCGTGGCAAACTTTTTCTTCTCAATTGAGATGTTGTTGGAAGAGGTTGATTTTTAAGTTTTTTTTATTTAAAAATATATTAAAATATTTTTTATTATTAATAATATTAGTATAAAATTTAAAAGTTAACTTAAAACAAAAAAAATAATTTTAAAAGAACACGTGACAAAAAAAAACACTCGCTTCCGCGAGGAGGCTGCTTTTCCTCCGCTTGCACTTCAGCAAATTAAATTGTGTTTTTAAGCTGAGAGTTTTTGTTTTTTTTTTTTTTAATGATTTTTACATTTTCATTGTAAAAGCAAATTAGTACTACAAGGGAACGGTCTGTTACTGCAAAACTTGCATAATTGTAAATCTTGCTAAATCTTTTACTGTGACGAGTATTGTCGTGGTGTTAAATTTGTAATTTTTGTGTTTTTTTTTTTAAATAGCATAATAATAAATTTTATCATTTTTAACCGTAGTATTGAAAAATATGTACTTTTTAGAGTTTTTTTACTGTTATTTTTATCATTTTATACAAGACATATTTATTACCATTTTGTTTCTTATTATTATTTTATTTTACTTTTTCCTTCATTTTTCTTTACACTTTTTCTTTGAAAAAAATATTAATTTTTATTCTTTATATTTAGAATATTTATCCCTTTACACTTGACTTATTTATACCTTTTTTTTTTGTTCTTATCTCAATTCTTTTGTGATTTTTTTTTTATATATATTTTTTAGATTATTATACAAAGAATAAGAAAATGATGTTTCAGTATAACAATTACGACATTGTATTATTTTTCTAATATGTTAAAAATTAACTTAAGATCTTACATATCTTTATTAATATATATAATCATTATTATATTTTATTACATGTAAGCATCTATTTTTTTATTCGCACTTGTATTTTTTACTCGATGTCAAAAAACACGCAAATAACATCTAAACATTAATTCTTTTGTGTTAGATAACAAATTATCTAACCTGCAGTTGGGCGAGTCAAATAAACATATCAACACTTTTTTTTATTTTTTTATTTATTAGCACAAAGGGTTTTTGATTTATTTAATTAAATTCATACATAAGTCTTTTGATTTATAATTAGAATTTGTTTTGTAAAAAAAATATATTTGAAAAGCTTGTATATTTATTTTTTTACCAAAAACAATTATTCAACCCGATGTCAAAAAAACTCGTTAATAATACATACATCTTAATTCTTTTTCATTAGAAAAAAATTTATTCAACTTGCAACGAAGTGAGTCAAATAGACATGTTAACACTTTTATTTATTTATTGACGCAGAAGGTTTTGATTTATTTAATTAAATGCATGCATATACTTTTTATTTATAATTATATTTTTTATATAAAAAAATAACATTTTAAAGATTGTATTTATTTTTTTAAAAAAAATGTATCTGACCCGCTTTGTCTCCCGGGTCAAGTAACTTTTGTGGGCGTATAAAAATCGAATCTAGACACTTATAAAGTACTGAAAATGCATTGTAGACAGACGGTCTCGCATTTTGAAAAAGAAAAGTCTTCTGTTAATCCCGTCTCGTCTCAAATTGTTGTTTCTTTCTAAATTTGGAAATAAACTTCTTATTTATTTATTTTGCTGTGAGGATACATCAAAAAGCATCTATTAACATAAGCCTCAATTTAGTCCCACCTTCTATACCCTTTCTCAACTTAATCCTAAACCTATAAAATTTATAAACTAAGTTTCAAAACATTCTCAACCAAGCTTCTTCTTTTTTTTAATTAATGCCCTTCAATTTCCTTGTCAAAGTTTATTCAAATTGTTGTTGTTTTAGTGCATTTAGATTGAAAGTATTAGTATTAATTAATTTTCTTGTCAATAGTTTTTCAAATAATAATCATTTTAGAGTATGAAATATATGTATTAGACATAATAAACTATTGAAAGGAATTGACAAGAGAACATCGTTCAGAGCTAAGTATTTTTCAAAGTTGTAAATAAATTAGACTAGCGAGTAAATATATTTAGTTTATCATATTAAGACATATTCAACATGAGAATATTTTCAAGGAAAGCATTGAGTTCATGCAAGTTTAAAAATATAATAATAGAACACTAGCATGTATACTAAACATGTATCCAAACTTCCAATTGGTATTAATTCAAAGTCCTATTGTGCATGCTAATAATAAAAATATTTATGCTTAAATTAAAACAAAAGAGGATATCTACTTGTTGAAACACTTTAAAGTAATGAATCTTTTATTTTTGTTTGAAATAAATCATTTATCTTTAAAACTTTAATGTTTCTCATTTGTGCAGCTATAATGTTTGCAATATACCTCTTAAAATTTCAACAACACAATCTTAATTTAAATACATTTTTAAACAAAAATTTTGAATAAAAAATTACGTAACTCAAATATATCTCAATAAGTTGAACCTAAACTCTAGATCTAAAAAGAAAATCAAAGCAAAAAAAAAAAAACACAAAAATATAAGATGAGAAAGAGTATATAAAAATCTACAAAACATTGTTTTAAGCTTTTCTTTCACCCTCACTTTTTATAATGGATTTTGAAAGCTAAAAAGTTAAAGAACTAATCTACACTATTTAATCTTTTAATAAATCATTATAAATCATAAATTAAATATGAATATAGTGACCATAAATCTGAATATATTTTTTTTGTACAAAATAATTTTTAAAAAAATTGTCATCATTCATGAGCTGGACTAAACAAACAATAGGTTGGAATAAATAATTTTATCTCTTTTTTTTAAAGTTTTGGTGCTATGTAGACCTAATTTTAACTTTTTAACTATCCATTAAGAAATTTTTATTTATTTATAATGTGGGAAAAAGTTCTTTAAAGGGTTTTATATTTTATCATATCTGTTTGTTTCTGTATTTCAAAAGCGCTTTTAAAAAAATTTAAAATTTTTTTATATTTTCATTAATTTCAAATTAATATATTTTTAGTATTTTCAAATCATTTTGATGTGCTGATATCAAAAATAATTTTTTTAAAAAAAATCATTAGCATGCATTTTGGCATGAAAAATTATTTGAAAAACAACCACAACCACACTGTCAAACATGGTATAATAACCAAGGTTTATTTGATATTTATTTTTTATTCACTCATAATTTATTTAAAATATTTTATATTCTATATTAAAAAGCATATATTGAATATTAAATTCCAACCTTAAAAAAGTGAAAAGTACGTTACCTAATTAATAAATTTTATACGTTTATGATGCATTTAAAAATGAGTATACAGGATTGAGACCAATCCAAGTTTTCCATAAATTAAAAAAAAAAAAAAACAAAAAAAAACAAAAACCTAACCAATTTCTTCACTGTCACTTACTTTTTTATAACAAAAAAAACTTTAAAAACCGCATCCTAACTTGATGGTAAGAGCCTCCACCAAGGGTGCTTGTTATTGAACCATGATTTAATGAATTTTGAAAAAAATATAAAAGTGGTAATTTTTTATATTAATGTTTTGTTTGGTATTCTAGTTTAATTATTTTTTTTTTAAAATGAGTTTTACTTTTATTTTTTTAGCTTCAATTTTTTTTTTAATATTTTAAAAAAAAATTAATATATTAATATCAAAATTAAATTTTTAAAAATAAAAATTATTATTTTAATATATTTTCAAATAAAAAATAATGTCAAAATTTTATTTATAAAAAGTAATAGTTACAGCGGTTGACATGTGTTCTCAGGTGTGAGAAAAGACGAGGTGAAAAAAACCACGTGTTTGATTGATCACTGGATTGGTTTTATATCTAGGATCTTTAATAACATTACTTTTCGACAAAATTAAGTCTCCATCCGATTGTCATGTTTGCTTAATATATTCATAAAATATAGATATTTAAATAAAAATAAGTGATATTAATATTTCTTTTATCATCAAAATTACATAAATAACTATATAAATCTTGTAAATAAAAATTTATATCTACTTCTAACTCTGTAAATACATGTACTAAATGTTGTCCGAAAGAAGTATACATGTATTGTGGCATTTGAAATGCCTGACTACATGTTAATGCCTTTTTTTTTAAATTAATGTAGGTGTTTGGGTCAGTTTGCGTGTACCTCGACTAATTTTACGGGTTTTGAAACTAACGACCATATAAACCTTTAACAGTTATCATATTAGCGACCACAAGACTCAAATTTTAAGACTATAGAAGGAGCAAACTCCTTAGTCCTAAACTCTTACTATTAGGCTACCTACTAAATGGTTACTACATGTTAATGCTACTCCTATGGGTGGATTGTAGTTGGCTCGTGAGGGAGGATGATGTACAATTTGATCCTTTATTTCTTTGTAGAGTTTTAATTTAGTTCTTGGAAAAAGGTTAGATTCAAAGCTTATTGTATTCTTAAAATTTCAATCAATTTCTTAAACATTATCAAAACTGAAGTGCCATAAAAGAGTGTGTTTTAGTCCCTTGATTATAATGAATTTCATCATTAAAAACAAGTTCAATTGTTTTATAACCCAAGCACGAATATTTACCCAATAGCATGGAATAACAACCATGTTACTTCTTAACTTAAGGAAACTCACCTATCACATTAGGAAGAAAAAATTATAAATAATTATTTAGTAGGGTGTTTAATAGTAAAAGCTTGGAATAAAAAGATTTCTTTTCTCTGTAGTTCCAGGGTTCGAGCTCTGTGGATGCTAGTATTGATGGCTACTAGAGATTTACCTAGTCGTTAACTTCAAGACTCAAGAAAATTAGTCGAGATAAACGCACGTTGGTCCGGACAGCCAATAAAAAGAAATTATAAATAGGTAGACTGACATGATTTCTAAGGTACAAACATCAACCAAAGAAATGATTGAGTTTTATATTTGGGATTCCCCTCCTTCAACGATTTCTCATATCCTCTTTGATGATTCTATTGGTACTGGCTACTGTAGGGGAGGCTAGTTTGTTCTTCTTTTCTTTTCATTGTACCAAAAAAAAAACAGGTAGATTGAAGATTGGGTGCTCAGATAAAAAATCAATCAAAGATTTGGTACCAAATTTACAATTTCCTCATGTATCGTGGCCAAAAGAACTGTTCTTGTTTTGACTATTGAAGGAAAGGGGAAAACTGGCCGCTGTTTTTAACAGCGGGTTTAAAAAATTATCAGTATCGTCTTAGGAACTTCAAGGAAGTCAACTTTCTTTTGATTTTTGACTTTTATAAACACGGTTAGCCCACTGGATTTTATTAGAGGAAAGGCCACCACCATTCCCCAGTGGTAAACTCACTCGGTTAGCCCACTAAGTTGCAATAGCCATTAGATTACGACTGAGAACTCAACTGTTTAAGATGGTTCCAAGAATAAATTTAGTGATCGATCCGTCCTTGAAGCTTCAGATTACACAAGGAGTGAGCATGCAGGAGAGGTTCATCAGAAGCATTTCACAAAAGCATATACTTTATGGAAACCGGGTGCTGACTTGTGTTTTTGACTTTCCATGCGCCCATCAACCTCCATATAAATGAGCACAAAGCCTCCTCCTTCATCACCATTAATCTAGTTCTCTAAAGCTTCTCTTTATCTTACGGTTTAAAAACCTTCTGTAGTTCTAGCTCGCAAAAGATCAAAATGAGCGTGGAGATCTTGGACGGTGCCACCATTGTCAACTTTCTGGAGGACGAGGAAGCATTCAATGCGTCGATATGTGACCGCTTTGCCCACCTCGACTCAAACAATGACGGCCAGCTTTCGTACGAGGAGATGTTGAAGGAGCTGCAGGGTTTGAGGGTGATGGAAACCCACTTCGGAGTAGATGTGGAAACAGACCCGGATGAGCTTGTTCAGGTCTATGATTCTCTGTTCGTCCAATTTGATCATGACTTGAACGGGACAGTTGACTTAGAGGAGTTCAAGGCGGAGACCAAGCAGATGATGCTAGCCATGGCTAGTGGGATGGGTTTCTTGCCTGTTCAGATGGTGCTGGAAGAAGACAGTTTCTTGAAGAAAGCTGTGGAGTGGGAATCTGCTAAGCTGGTTGCTTCATATTCTCCATGTCCTAATTAATTCCACATCCATTACCTTATGTATGACTCGTTAATCTTGTCTTCGTTCTCTCTTTTTTCTCTCCCAATGTATTCCAAGGTTACTTTTGCCACCGCAATTTTTTTCTCCTCACAAGTGTGGTGGCAAAGAAAATAAATGAGATGCTCTGTTTTTGCTGAAGGTGGTAAGTATCTTAAGAGTAAGCCTCATCAAAATCGTAGCTCAGAATTTTGCTTCTCAGGAATGGAAATGGTGAAACACAGCATCAGAAGGGGAAAACAGCTCATGCTTATCAGGTCAGGGGAACTGATGAGAATTGCAGAAATAATAGAGAATCTAAATAAATAAAATCTTCGAGGAGAATTTGGTGTGGAATTTATCTAAATTTAACACCATAAGTACCTCCATCCATCATGATTTGTTTCGCATGCCTAAGAAACAAGCTTTAACAACGGGTCACAAGAACAATGACATCTCCGGAGATGGAATGAAGGAGAGGATGCTTTCACCAAACAGCTCAAACAGGGATACCAGGAGATGCCCGGAATTCAAGTCGTCCTTCCAAACCTGACTGAGAATGGCTGATGTCTTTATAGCTTGACTATCACCCTTGTCTTTTCGATTTCTGCTGCCTGCTTCGCTATAATTAGGCGTGTGCTCAGATGATGTCGACAATCCTGTTTTAGAATCACCTAAAGGGACCGGAGCTATTGGTTCCACTTGCATGAGCGATGGCACCACGTCGACTGGACCATCAATTGCTATCTTCTTCGGTGGCGGCTGTTCCATATGCTCCATGCTTGCCTTGCGTTTATCTTGATAGTTTTCTATAAGAGGAAAGAGATTAGATTCCACCCTCAATCAAGAAAAACAGTCTCAAAAGCATGGGCTCAAAAACATGTAGTTAGAAGCTAAGGGCAATTTTACAGGTAGCATATATTGGATATTGTACGTTTTATTTCAGTTTATTCCTTTAACTCATTTTTTATGTAATATGTTTTGGTTAATATGTTTCTGGTCATTTGGTTTTATCTAAATCACAGTTTGGTTTTCAAATATTTCAGAACTAGATTGAAATCGCCCAAAACCGAATGAGACCACAGAATGCTCACCCACTAGGGCCACTACAGATCCTTTTCTTGGCAGCCCTCAAGGGTAAAAATGTAAAATAGATATTCACTGACTGCTCACTCAGTACTGCTCTTTTTTTCTCCCGCAACCCTCACAACATCAAGGAGGCAAATAGTCTACAGCTTAGATATTCACAGAATGCTCAATTACTACTGCTCTTTTTCTCTAAGCATCCCTCCCGATATTAGCAGGTGATGCAACATAGCTTAAACAATCTGACCAATATGCACGCACTAATATAGCAATTGCGTCTGATTTTTGTATATGATCCAAGAATATATTGTGAATCATTCATGCAATCTTTACCTGTTGAAATTTAATTTCCACACCACATATACATCAGCATGGAAACATCACAAACTGTAGCATTCAAATGGTATAATTTGAAGAAAGAAAAGTCATAAAAATCACCTGGCCCCTTAGTGACAACTTTCTCATTGGTCCTTAATAAAGCATATGCTGGGTGGGACATCAATGCTGGGAAAATCTTGAGACGGTCGTATATGGATTGACCCGCTGCACACTGGAAAATATGCAGTCTTGTAAAACTAGTCTTAATGGGATACAAGTGTCATTTCTATATTAAGTAGACAGTAACTCACTAGCAACGCTCCATAAACATGCCAAGCTTCATGCCTCTTCATCTCATTCTTTTGCTTTTCAAGAAGCATCTCTGGTTCAAGAAGTTGGAGATATGGTTTGAGATTTGGCAGTAGAAGAAGGCGAACCTGCTTGTCGAGTAAGAAGCATTAATGACTTGAAATCCTAGAAGATGAGTAGAAATAAGAAACAGGAATAAAAAAAAAAAAATAGGTGACAATTTCAATGATTGCCATGGTCTAGCATGGGCCAAAAGGGAAAAAAATGAAATGGCTCCCGAAAGGATGGAGTCCAAGCATTCATTTAAGATCTACATTTTTAAATTACTTTTGTTTAAGAAAGTTTGCATTAGAAGTGAATGCTCACAGAAAAATTCCCTTAACCAATTGTGACTGACTGCAATTTCCAAACAATTTCTTGATGCCATCTTGTAAACCTCCTTGCTTGATTTAACAGTACAGCACCTCAACTTCTATTTGGTTGGGAGCACAATGAAGGGACCAGAAATTTAAGATGGAAAATCTGGCCAAAGCATGTCCTTTACAATTTATACATCTTGCTTCTTAAGAATCGCAAATATAAAGAGACACCAAATAAGAGTAGTGACAGTGCTCAGAATTCTGGTCTGGTACAAAATAATCTTCAAGGAAAAAGAGTTCACTTTATTTCTTTTTTGAAAAACAAAATAAAATGGAAAATTCCCCATGATAAGCTTTACCATAAATTTCAACTTATAAGATTATCCAAAATTCCAAGGATAATTTGTCTTCCAATCTCCAAACCCATTTCCAAAATAGGTAAAAAAAATCTGCTGCTTGATTAGCTTCACGAGATACAAGTATCAAGATATCTACACTTATCCTACATGCAATATTTTTCAGATCAGCATCAAATATGCAATTTTGGGACACTGTGCTCCTAATTATAAAACTATGAATAACTACTTTAGCATATCCTTCAATATCAACTTCACAGTTGTCTGTATTAAAATCCAAAATGCATCCTCAGCAAGCCATTACCTCTATCATTAAATAGAAAAGTTGTTTGCACACCTGTTGGTAAGAATAATGAGAAAAGCAGACAACATCACTACGCGTCACATATATCTTCTGCTTACTCCTTTGTTCATTATTTCTCCTATTTCATTTCGGTTTTATTCTATTACACAACTGATGAGGCTTATTTAAATTCTTATAGATTATGTGTCAACAGCAACCTCATACTATTATGAGCAAGAAAATAATTTCCAACAAGCATTTAAACAAAATTTGCATATTTATGCTTGCTACAAGCATGCAAGAGAAAATACCACATTGGGTCCAAGAGCTGCCAATCCTTGTATCGCACCATAATGCTGAGTCAATGAGCGCTTTGGGTCCAAAAGAGCATTGAGCAAAGTTTTTGTCAAACGTGTCTGAAGACTGTTATATACATGCCCAAATCTGCAACAGCCACTCCAACTTACTCTCGGAACATACTTTACAAAGCAAATTAACTTTTACAAATAGACAGTTTTAGTCGCTAAGTAGACAAGTCAATCAATTGAGAATTAATCAAGTTATCTAACTCAATATCTAAAAAAAATATTGTGAAGGTAGAACACAAACTTAAAATTAATTTGGTGCAGTTACCAATGAAGTCACATCAGGTCAGGAATGCTGGGCTGTGTTTGTTACCCATGGAGGGAAAATAGACAAGGAAAATCCCATCAAATGATTCAATGTTGGCATGAATTATCCAAGTGGCCATACACAGATTATTCAACCACGGGCATGATCATAAAAATTAATAATCCAAATGGTTTGAGCAAAAACCTCAGTCAGACTGTGCTTACATAATATAAAGGCTGAATGTTGCCAACCATGCACCCTACCAAATTATCACTGTTGTGTGTAGAACATATAGTGGACAAGAAGAATTACCTTTTGCATATTGAGGCAACTAAGTTAGCAGTGAAGTCCCTGAGTTCCCAGTGGTTGTCTGCAAATCTATTCCCTAACTTTCTCGCAACAAGGCAGGTGACTACAGATGGCATCAATTGGTGCAGCTGACAAGAAATCCACCGCCTTCTCAATTTCAAAGATTGCACTCTTCAAAAAAACTACAGAATATATCCATTTACATTGTATAATTACAATAAAATTTCGTCTAAGTTGTTTGGTCAAAGTGAAACAAATGCATGTGAAGGCATCGGGAAGAAATGCTTAAACTAAAGACACCAAAGGACAGGAGGAAATCAAAAACAAACATGCATGGGAGCAACAATAAGAAGATGCATTCACCGAAGGAAGCATTCAAGAAGTAGATGGCACCAAAAAACCAATGACTTTGATTCAGCAAGGACCATTGTAAGACTGCAAAAACCTTTATTATGACTAGTTTTCTTCTTTCATTTGCATTGCATATTTGTCATTAGCAAAACACAACTGAAACTCTGATAGTATATCAGCTGCTGTATGCATTTATCAGCACACAAACAATAACCATCATGCGAAAAATATTAAAGAACAATTAAAAGTTAAAACATATATGTCTATATCCTTTTACTAAAAAGTTTCTTTCATAACTACTTCATGTTAATTGAAAACTACTATATCAATTAATAAAATCTCTTTTCTTCCCTGACCAGCTAACATGTTGTCTAAAATTTTTAATTTCAATGTTATTATGAGAGTTGTTCCATCATATGAACATCGCAATATCACTTGATAAATCAATGCATTGACAATATAAAAATCACTTATCATATAATACTGTATTCACATGCCTGAGTAAAATATTTCATTCTTGCTTCTGTAGATTCTTAAGGTATAAAGAATTTAACAATGTGCGAAAATAGATCAAAAGCTCCATCTTTTTCACTTTTACTGTATAATTCAATTCAGCATGTTTAAGACACTCATTTCAAGAATAACTTATTTTTTAGTATATTGGCTTTTATTATAATAAAACGAACACAAAAAAATATAACCTTTTAGAGGGTATAGGCTTGGTTTTGTTATTGATGTCAGAATAAATAACCATACACAGAAAACAGGGGGGGGAATGAACCCATAAGCAATTACATGTAAGATTATGTACATTGTATCAATTCCATGTATTTCAATCGCCATGAATTTTCTTGTTCTTTGAAAAAGGGGGAGAGTGAGAGAGAGAGAGAAAGTCGGTGAGCTGACTTACTTTATCTTGTATTCATCTATACTACTCATATCCTAAATATGAATGAGAGAATGTTCACTATTATCTGTACTTGGTAAATTAACAATGCACATGATTTTAGATTCACTTTTTTGTTGGAACAAGAACTTTACTATTCAAACTGTTGGAAAAAAAATGCAATGATGGACAAATCTAGAATAAATGATAAAGGGCTCCAGAGAGGGTAAGAAAAAAAGACTTCCTTTTTATTTGCAAGGGATTCAGTCCCAAAGCTATACAATACTCAGACTGGGAAACAGAAATCTATTGCTAATTATGAGCTCAAACAACCAAAAGCAGGTTGCTAGTAAAGACTCCTTTCCAACTAAGACTAGGAAACACGTCATATTCTAATAATAACAGAAGATGAGCTTATTTATGAAAATGTAATTACTATCTTTTCTATTGTTACATAAATGAATCAGTAGACAAATTAGAAATTTCAAGTTCATGACCTCACTGGCTTTTCACAGGAGGATCTAAACATGAATGATAGTTGAAAACATAGATATTTTTAAGGAAGCCAGCTGTACAGGTTAAATCATTAGTATTGTTTATTGCCTACTTCATAAGTGCCATGATTCTTCAGTACAACATAACAGTTAAATTAATCATACATAAAATTAATTTGTAACAAAAAAAAATTGAGATTAAATTTCCCTCCTATATTTCTTACACCAGATACTCATGCAATAGTTATATAGGACAAAAGAGCTTTCCAAAATCAATAGAATGGTATATCTGTATTATCTAGTTTATTACACAAAAGAAATACATTTTTTTAGAGTTAGTTTTTCAAACCATCTATAATAGTATAATTAACAAATAGAATTGAATAGAACCAAAGGCTATTAAGTTGGATAATATAGTCATTAAAAAAGAAGAAGAAAAAAAAGAGGTTTATTTATGTCAAACCAAATGTTTTGACTCTTTTGAGTTTTTATACATAGTACAGATGTAAATGTAGATATAGGTCATCATAATTCAATTAAGTGCACGTAGTGTAAAACAACTGGTTAAAAAAAAAGCTTATGCCACAATTAGTAAGTCAATCACAGATGTTAAGGATGCTGTACTGATTAGATAGTGGCAAAATGACAATGACAATGACAAATTACAGCACGTGCTTCTTGTTTATATATATATATATATATATATATATATATATATATATATATATATATATATAGTGTGTGTGTGTGTGTGTGTGTGTGTGTGTGTGTGCTGTGTGCTGTGTGTGCACACGCGCACTTGTCTGTGTGTGTAAAGGATTTCTTTTGGAAAAAGTTAAATTCTGAAGTCATTATCATTCACTTAACTACATTTGAAGTTGTAACCCAGACTACTTGAGAATAGAACATGCCAAATTATTCAGAACAAAGGTTTCAATGGGTAAAGCTAATAATAACTATAATCTATTCCATTTCTTATGAATGGCCGTTTTAAATCCAATCATGATGCTACATCCGCATCAACATATGCCACGTGGAAAAAACAACTACTGTCAATAAATAAACCTATACAAGTCCTGCAAAGGTAAGCAGGAAGACGAAATAAACTGCAGGTTAACTTACATAAGGTTCAATGTGTATGTGAGGATTCTGGAGAAGACTCCAAACAACACGCATCAAAGCAAAGAGAAGAGAATAATCATTTAAACCACGAGCAACCTATGTTATTGGATAAGCAAATATTTAGAAAAACAAAATGCAAAGGGAATGATCATGTATATCCAGTATCTGTTAATGAGGCTGACATAGTCAGGAAAGCAGTACCTCATCAGCTATAAAGTATGTGAAATAAGGAATCAACGGATGAAGTCCCGAGTCAGTGGACAAACTCACTAATGCTTCTTTAAAGAGAGTAGAATCAGACCTTCTCACTGTAAGATCTGTGATTTTATCAAAGTATAGCTGCAAAGGCGAGGAAGAGAAAAGGGAAAGAGAATAAACCACTGCACTACGGAAACAAATGGGAAAAAAAAATTGCTGATAATACATCACACACCTGTAACTCCCTAGACAATACATGCTTAACTGGCAATTTGATATCAACTGGAAATTCATCATTTTGTTCGCTGATTTTGCCATCAGAAGGAGGTGCAATAACTACAGAACAAACATGTTCTGTCAAAAGATTAGCTCCAATAGTAAAAGCAAAACTGAGCAGAAAAGCATTTCTAAAACAATGAATAAAGAATTGTCTCCATCAACCGCAACATAAAAATTTATCAAAAACGACAACTAACAGGATCAAACTCACTGCAGTTCTAGAAGAAGTGATTTGTCTCATCAAAGCAATTAAAGAAGAAAAATGATCATAACATCCATCTTAGGAGCTCAGAGGTACTAGAAGCCTACTGAATGCTTAATTCCAGTATTGGTATATATTCTAGCTTGCTAAAGCTTAGGTCTTGTATCATATCATCTTATGTTTATCAGTAATGAAAAGCTGATGAAATCCCAAATTAAGAGACTGACCTTCCAATGGAGCATTTTCTGGGATGGCAGGTTGGACACCTTCAATAGCGAGCCAGTGACAAACAACTGCAGTATCAAGTGGTGCTTTTGGCAAAGGTGCCTCAATCACCTATCACTCAAACATAAACATTGAAAAAAAAAGTACTCTAGTAATTTCAATCGAAAGAGAAATTTATATAATTTCAAATTCCTTACATCTTTAAAATCAATATCCTTGTCATCAACATAAAACAAATCTCTATGACCCATAGCTCTTTTGAACTGCACAGCACCTCCAGAAGCAAAGCCATATATTGGCTGAAAAATTGAAGAGAATTAGGTTGAACACTAACAATAAAAGCATTTCCAGGAATTCACAAAAAACAAATTTGATAGTTACCATACAAGCAGTTCTACTCATCACAGCCAAAAAATCAATAATCCCAACTTCTAAAACAGGCATAGGACTGAAGAAAAATAGAACCATATGATAAGAAAGTCAGATTCATTTTTTGTCGTTAAGTCAGATTCATCTTTTTTGTCGCAACCCTATTCCAGCCCTTCACCAATTAAGTAGATCCAAATGGAAAAGCTGTAAGACAAGACAATGAAATTCTACCCTAAAATATAATGTTGAAACTGAAACAAAAAGGGAAAAAAAGAGAGTAGAATAATGCTTGAAAAAACCATTCTAATGTCCCAGCATTTCCTCAAGTTCATTTTCGGTCATTAGGTGAAAGAAAGAGTTCAATTTTTTCTCGAGAGTCTCTCCACTTCAATGAAAATCCACATTGGACTATAAATTAGACCACATGATCCTGTCCAATCTATTGCCACTTGCATCCTTTCGATTGAAATTTTCTTAAATTTAAACCTAATGACCCATCGATACACGTAATGAATTGCTGCAGTTCATAGATTGAAACCTAAACAGACATACGAACATATTTCTGCATAAGACAGCAATACATCATCATCATCATCATCTAAAGCTTTTTCGATTTGATGATGTTTAACGAATAAACTATCCAAAACATCAGTCGTTCATAATTTTACCTCAACATTTGTAAGGTTAAGCGCACCATCAACATCATCTGTAGTCAATCTAGTCCTCTTGGAATGGCGCATACATTTGATAGCTTCCTGTTATTTGATTTCATCATTAAACTAAAAAATAATTAACTGAATCACTAGTTTTCTTCTTGTGTTAATAATAAGAATACAATACCTGCATGATTTGACGCATGCGGAATTCGACATCAGGAGCGAGAGTAAGTGCAACATCTTCGGACAAATTGCTGATTCCTATGCTTTGTGCTATCACTTCGATTGTCTCTTTCGCTACTATGCTCATTTTCTTTGCTTCCTCCTCCTCTAATTTTTAATTACTGCCAAAAAACAACAAGAAACTTTCAAGGAGAGAGATTCCTGGGTCGAGGAGGATGCTTAACCTCGCTTCACCACTGAATTACTTTCCTTCTCTTTTGCCGCTGAACTGTAACCCTGGACAGACCGAAAGACTGGGAGGGGGAGGGGGAGGGTTTTCGAGTCGTGGTCGAGTCACTACGGGTGGATCCGGGAAAGGAACCTGTATTTGTTAAAGACTGCAATGATACCAATCAGGTGACCCGGCCCGACCATGTTTAAATTTAGTACGGCTGTAGAAAGAAAAACGCCAAATAAATATATTTTTTTCAGTATTACTAGTCCTCTATAACCAATATTTGTAAGATATTAATTTAATTTTTAATGTAATAAAAATGTGCGGGTATTATAATTTTTTAATTAAAAAATAAAAAGATATTATATATGTTTAGTAAAATAAATTAAAGAGTACATAAAATGATAAATTAATGAAAAGTTGTTAACACTAATTAAATATTAAAATAAAAAACTAATATTTTTTATAAAAACAAAACGCAAAAGCACGTTCCAAATATTAATCTCCACTGCATTTTTTATTTTATATGTTTCATTCTCAAACTCTTAGAAATTCTCAAATAAGGGCTTCGATTCATTTTTTAGGCTTTTAATTCATACATCCATCCAGGATTATTATTATTATTTTTTTTGTAAAAACGATTTCATTTTGAAAAAAGAAACTTAGCATTTTGTTAAATAATTATAATAAAAGTCCTTAATTGACAGATCAAAATAGTTTCAAGATAAAATTAATACAAAAGATAGTTTAAATTAAAATTGATATAAGCTCAATAATCTGGTGATATATTTGATGTTTACCTAAAAACAATAATACAAGTATGTATTAATTAAGCTTAATCTCCCTCCAATTACTCACAACTCAGATAACATTAGTGAACCTCTTTCATTAAAGAGATGATGAACAACCTACAAATGAATTACAACTCAAATGGCGTTATTTTATATATATATTTAAAAAAAAAGTCTCAAATTTTAAACTATTGTTTTGTAATAATAATAATAATAATAATAATAAAGCTTAACATTAGAAACCTCTCTCCACCTCTTTTATTTACTGGAGAAATAAGAAAACTAAATAAAACATGCGCGGGGAGGAGGTGGGCAGATCAAGGTTGTTAAAATCGCGTTTTGACTCGTAAAATCGTACGATTTTACGAGTCAAAACATGCATTACGGGTTGAATCGCTTGAAAAAATCGGAAATGGGTAAAATCGGGTTGAAATTGAGTGAAATCGTAAAAATCGGATGAAATCGCGTAAAATCGCGATTTCAGGACCGATTTTGCGATTTTGACAAAATGAGGCCCTGGAACAAAATCCTCCCTCTTGAACACAGCTGTCAGATGCCTATTGGATTATTCCTACACAGTCACGGACACGCACTTTCAAAAAGCATAAAGCAGAAGAAAATGGGGATGCATAAACCTGGAGAAGAGGGAAAAAGTGGCCAAACACCCACGTGGCCATGCAAAATATAAAGGGCAAAACCCATAAATTCAAATCTCCTCTGTCATCCATTCAAATCGACAAACATTCATTCTGCTGTCTCGCGCTTACCGAATTTCAACTTAAAATATGGATTTATTCTTTGTTGTCAATAGAGGCATTTTCTATATCACAGTGCTTTTATAATATTTTCATGCTAGTAAAACCAAACTCGGGATCAATTCAACTTGGAACTTGAGTCGTTGATCAGGTAGCAACTTTGCTTGATGTTGTGCTGTGTTTGCGCAACAAAGTGCAGAGGGCTTTTTTACTCTTTTTTCTGGTTTTAGCTTTTTTTTTTGAAACATGAATTTTTTAATGTATTTCAAAATTCCTTACGATTTTAACGATTTTACGATCCGATTTTACGATCCGATTTTGTGAAGGGCTTTCCGTTTCGTTCTAAAATCTCGATTTTAACAACCTTGGGGCAGATGCTCTTATGGTCCTCGGGAGACAATGATAATGGCCTGGAACCGAAATCCTGAGGACCCATCACCCTCTTTTATTTTTACTGGTGAAATAAGCGGGCAACGAAGTGAAGAACATTCCATGGCCAAGTTCTTTTTTATTTCTTTTTTTTTCAAGGTGTTGTAGTTTATGCACATCTCAATTATTTTTTGAGATCTTGAAATTAATGACCAGGTAAGTCTCCAATGGCTCTAAAGTTTATGATACTCGAACTGATGATCTTTAAAGAGTAAATTTAAAGTCTGACCAGTTAAGTTATACCCCTCAGGGTTATTTATGATCCAGTTCCTTCTTTTGTTTATTAAGATGGGTGTCTAAATAAGCTTGTGCACACATCGACTAATTTTATAGGTCTTGAAGTTAATAACTATATAAATTTATAATAATTCTAAAAGAATTCAAACTTATAATTATTAAAATATAAATTTAAAATCTGACTAATTAAATTATTAAGTAAAGTTGTCTAGAGTGTGCAAGGTAGAAATGATTAATCATGACCACTAGCTTGATGACATGATAGACCTTGTCCACACAATCAACAAGATGCATTGGCTAGGTTTTTGTACGAGTCTTCGATAAAACGATATAAAAGGATACGAAAACTATTATTTTTATTCGATTATTTATTTAATTTTTAAGATTTTAAATGAGTTGTTAGTTTTATTTATTTAAAATCATTTTGCTGTGAGAAATATAGTAAGAAGCTTAGGAATTTTCATTTTTTATTTAGTACTTATTTGAGCTATTCTAGTTCTTTTTATTTTTTAAAAATAATTTCTCTATTT
>JAAWWB010001915.1:0-25002 GCA_018804465.1 Populus tomentosa
TAGTCAAATTTTATATGTTTGTACATTGCCTTCTTTGTCAGTCTTTCTCTTAAAGACCCACTAAAATCCAATGTGTTTTATCCCTTCAAGTGGATCAACCAATGTCTATACTTTATTGGCATACATGGAATCTATTTTAGATTTCATGGCCTCAAGTCATTTCTTAAAATCAATATCAAATATTGGTTCCATGTAATTGTAGGCTCGTCAAGTATGGGCAGTTCATCAATTTCATCTTTTATGAGAAGTCTAAATCTTATTGGTTTATGTCGTACTAGATCTATAAAATTCTTATGTTTCTTGAGCTTTAAGCTGAATATATAATGTTATAGACTCAAGTTTAGGTTTTATTTGGTTGTTAGTCTGTGGTTCATGAACTTTTTCAAGTTTTATTTTTCTCCCACTTTTTTAAAGAACAAATATTAAAAAATAGCATGATTTGAGACAAGCATTCTTGCTTAATAAGATGATATAAATAATATCCAATAGTTTCTTTTAGATATTTCACACACTTATATTTATCTAACTTACCTCTTAACTTTTCAAATATAATACTTTTCACGTAAATGTCACATCTCAAGTCTTTTAAGAATGATAATATTTGTCTATTATCATTTCATATCTCATATAGTCTTATCAACAAATTTTAACCGAACCCTATTTAAAATATAACTAGTAGTTTGTAGGGCATAGCCTTAGAAAAAGGAAAGTGGAAGGTGTGTATAGTTTATCATAGATTGTACCATATCTAATAGGGTGCAATTTGTCCTTTAAAAAATTCTATTATATTATAGTGTTCAAAGAGGTTCCTCTTATGAGAGAATCTTATTATTTTTAGATAAACTTGAAAATCTTGGTAAAGTATTCATCACATTGATCCAATTGAAATATATTAATAGCCTTTTAATTTATTTTTTCAACTTTATTTTTGAATTCTTTAAACCTTTCAAATATTTTGCGCTTTCATCAAATACACATAACCATATTCAATATGATTATCAATGATGAAACATATATATCCAATTATAGCATGAATTATGATTGGCCAACATACATCTTTATGTATTAGACCTAATAATTCATTAGATCTTTTTATTTTATTTTAGTAAAGGTTATTTTAGTCATCTTACCCAATAAACAAGCTTTACATGTTTTATATGATTCATAATTAAAAGGATCTAATATCCTTCTTTATATAACTTATTAATTCTTATTTCATTAATATGACATAGTCTACAATGCTATAAACAATATGGATATTGATTATCTAATTTTTTTTTCTTGCAACTTATATTGAACTTGGACATTCAAGATCAGATTTATACAAACTATTTGTATAAGTACCAGATTCATAATAAACATTATTATTATAGAAGAAACAATATTTGCTCTTAATAAAATTTTTAAATACATTAAAAAATAGATATGATATTTCTAGAAAGTACTAGAATAAAATAACAATTATGAAGTTCTAGTATCAACTCATTAAGAAAAGTTAATGTAACAACCCTTGGTTTATTGCTATCTTGTAGATCCACTTTACCTTTATTCAATTATAAACACACATGAAGCAGAAGCTTCAATAAGCTTTTTAGTGTTTATAGTTGCAAGATAATATTTGCAGTTCATCTTATAGTAACTTTCCTTGCCATAATATGATAAGTTCCGTTGTTATCCATGGTGCTCCAAGTATGCTTTTACATTTTGGTTGTAAGACCAATTAAACACTTAACTCATGGTCCATGACAAAGCTTAAATGACCTAATTTTCTAAAATAGCTTGTCATCCTTAACATACGAGTGTTCATTAAGGAACCTTTTTGTTATCTTATAGTAGAACAACTCCTTAGAGGTTCATACCTCTCAATCCCACTAGTCAATCATCCTCAACATTACACATATAACCTACTCACTCTCATCAGCATGAAATTGATATTTTTTGTCCTAACTTCATAATCAACATCCTCATTAAGGACAAGAGGAATTGAATTTTTAAGAACATA
This sequence comes from Populus tomentosa, assembly GCA_018804465.1. Lineage (NCBI taxonomy): Eukaryota > Viridiplantae > Streptophyta > Magnoliopsida > Malpighiales > Salicaceae > Populus > Populus tomentosa. Next base: position 2,003 of record JAAWWB010001915.1, read on the forward strand.
TAATCTTTTTTTTTTGTTTAAGAATAATTCGATATCAATTCAGAAAGTTTGGTTCAGTCAATTTATTAGCATTAAGTATGTCACAGAGATATAATTATTTTACTCATGGTAATATATCAACCTATTAATGTAAGAGTATTTGTTTCATACATAAATATTTATAATCAAACTTAAATAAAGTCTTAATCATAATTTAGTCTCTCATTATTTTCTTGTAAGTTAATATCCCTCATTATTAATTTAGAAAATCTCACTTAGATCTTCTAGTGGGCTAGGATCCCATTTAATTTATGTGTGCAACTTTTAAAATAATATTTCTAACATTTAGAAATATTAAATCAAATCCAAATTGATAATCTCTCAAACATAATAAATTTTATTGAATTGAAATTTTCTTTGAAAACTATTTCTTAAGATTTAATAAGAAAATTAACTATATTAAAATTCTTATTAACTTTCTTGACTATTTTAGAATCTATTAAATAAAATTTCCAGCTTAAAAAACTCTTTTCATTTAGAAAAAAACCATTTTTCTAAAATATTATTTTAAATAAATCCTAATCCTATTAGGATATTACAAAACTAAAAAATTTTAAATTAAAAATTTTAATTCAATCCTAATCCTATTAGCATAATTAATTCTATAATTAATTTAATTTAGATTTTAATTTTAAAATATAAAATCAACATTTTATATATGGAGAGGCAAAATCATAATTCTATCCAAAAAATAAAATTGTAAATACAAACAAATAATAGGGGTAAATTCATAAACGAAACCTGAAAAACCTATGTAATAAGTTATAAGGTATAGGGTTCTACCTAGAGGTAAACAAATTCGGTTCGGTTCGGTTTTTATCAACAAAAGTAACCAAACTGAAATTTTTTATATTAAAAAAAAAACCAAAACCGGTTCGAACCGGCCGGTTTCGGTTTGGTTTGGTTTGGTTTTTTAAGGAAAAAACCGGTTCAAACCGGTTTGGCTCGTTTTTTCGGCTTGGCTTGGTTTTTTATTTTTGGCTCGGTTTTTCGGTTTTTGCTCGGTTTTTTTCCGGTTTGGTTCGGTTTTGTTCAGTTCGGTTCGGTTCGGTTTGGTTTTTTCGGTTTTAAGCTTATAAAATCGATACCGAATCGAACCGGTCGATTTTTTCAAAATTTTAATCGGTTTAATTGGTTTTTTTTCACGGTTCGGTTTTTTTGGTTATTTTTTTCTCGGTTTTCTCAGTTTCTTAGTTTTTTTGTTCACCCCTAATTCTACCCTTAAAAACCTTAAAGAAAACCTTAAGGGCAGAATCTTAAATTCTTCTTCTTCTTGTTTGTTACCAGCTTTTACAGTTGTTGCTGCTGCGAGTGCGGAATGGCCATGCTGGTGGCAACCCTCGTGCTGCACCATTTGGAGCGTGAGGTCGCTGCCTCACTCTGCCGATAATATCATGGATGCTAGTGAAGCCATGGCGTGTTACTGTTGCTCGCTAGCAGCGAGTTGTCCATTGCCAAGTGCGCCAACAGTGGTGGCATTATTGCTGGCTGCATTATAGTCATTAAATGTAGTTGTTGCTCTCTAGCAGCGAGCTGGCCACTTTTAGGCAAGTCAGCAATGCTGGCGCCGCTACTAGCTGCATTACAGCAATTTAAAAACATTTTTCTTTCATGATGGATTGTAACAGATCTGAAAAATCTAGCTAGATTTGGCTGGAATAATAGCAAATTTTTTTTTTTTAAATAATGAGTAAAATTGTTTCAGAAAAAAAAATAAAACATAAATTTAACTTGAAATTAACACCAATAACAATTAAAACATACAAATAACAACCCTAATGGTATAATGTTGGTTTTGAAACCAATATGTTTCTTAAAACACATATATGCAATAAAAATGATGAATTTAAAATTTATAGAAGTTCTAAGAATCTCGTTAGACATATAGAGTTGTTTCATTTCATGAAAAAAGAGCATAATATGTATTATTCTCAACAACTCTAATTAATGTTCAGTCTTAATAGAACATTGACCAAGAATATTTAGGAATAATGTTTTGATGCAATAAGAGTTTCATATTTATAACAACTTTATGATTTTCTTTGCAAAATATTTATGTCCCAATAACTTTATCTTTATCTTAGATTTATTAATCAAATATTGTATTCTTTAATAAGATATTTGATGAATATTAAAGATAAATAAATATTTATTAATAAATTAAATATATCCACAAGAATAAAGTCAATAGAATAGGCAACTAACCAATTAGCTACAAGGTATATACACTTACACTGTAGCACATTAGCATTGTTATATGATTTAAATCACATCCAATAATATCCCTTCCTTAGCAATTCATCCTGAAAAAGAAAGAAAATTGAACACTGCATTATCCTCTTTTGTGGTCTAGAGTGTGTTTGGTATTGTTATGGGAAAAAAAAAAACCAAACCAATTTATTTATTTATTTTTAAATCACAACCGAAACCGGTTCAAACCGACCAATTTTAGTTTGGTTCGATTCAATTAATTGAAAGGAAAAACTAAAAAAAAAAATGATTTCATCTTGGCCATTCGAGCTGTATGAAAGGAAACTCTCACTTACAATTTTTTTTTGGGGAGGGGAGGAGCCCGACAAGGTCCCCCCACTGACTTGGCCTGGGCCTAAGTGAAAGTGAAGTGGTGGGCCTACCCATCCCAATCAGGGCATAATATCGAGCAGGTTTTCTGAAATTGAAAATAAGGAAGCCAGAAAAAGAAAGTGTCGAACAAAAATTTGAAAAAAAATAATTCTCACAACATCCATTACAGTAATCGTAACATGAGCATACTATGGCAAATCAACAACCTTATAAATAAATATGGAAAATAAATATATAATAGATCTACAGAAATTAGAAAAAAAGTAAAAATGGACAAAAATATTAAGAGATGAAGATTGAAGAGAGAGAGGGCTCCAGAGGTGTTGTTTGGTTGTTTAATCCATGGGCTTAGTTGGCTATGCTTAAAGAAAGGGACAAAAAGATTAAGAAATGAGAGATAAGGATGATTCGTTCACCAGATTTACTTTAGGGGAGGGGTTGTGCTTAAAGCCTTAAAGAAAGGTTGATAGATGAGAGATGAAGATGGGGGGGTACTAAGAGATGAAGATTGAGAAACATGGGCAGCAGTTTAGGGGGGGCTGTGCTTAAAGCCTTAAAGAAAGGTTAAGAGATTTTTCTAATCGGTTTAATCGGTTTTTTTTCATGATTCAGTTTTTTTGGTTATTTTTTTCTAGTTTTCTCAGTTTAATAGGTTTTTTGATTTTTTTTGCTCACCCCTAGGTATTGTGGTAGCTGTTGTGGTTGTGGTTTGAAAAAAGATGTTTTTATAAAAAGTATTTTTATTTGAGGTTGGTTTGGAAAAATATATATTTGGTAAAAACTGTGGCTAATTTGCCTAGCAATTGTTAAAAAAAAATTGATCAAATGACATGTCATCTGTTCAATATAAAATATTTACAGCAAATGACATGTTTTTTAATCTTCAAAATCTAATTTTTCAACTTTTTTTGACATGAACACACACACACATGTAACTTTAATAATCCTTTTTCAACCCCAAAACCCAATCTAATCACTCTAAAAAAATAAAAACCAAATTGAAATCCAAAAAATCTTTATAGGTCATGATCAACTTTTTTTTTTTTAGCATGGTTAAAGGAGAGAATCACCTCAATTAAACTATCTTCTCTAAGATGAATTCATTAATAAAAAGCTTGTTCTTTTTTGTTAGTCAAATGTGACAAGCCAAGTTCTCTTTCCTCTTCCTTTTTCAATGGCTTTTTTTTTTCTTTTATTAGAATCTGGGGACTATATGATGAAAATAAAGTTTGAGAACTAAAATATAAATTCTTCCTTCTATAGTTTGTTCAAAACTTTAAGGTTGAGTTGTCTTAAATTACAAGTTATCTAATTGTCCAGTTTTTATCAGTAATCCACATAAATCACTAGATCAAAAATCTTCTAAATTATATTAAGAGAGAGATTGTCATGTCTTAAGTGTTATATTTTTTCTTTTCTTTTTGTTCTTTATTTTCACATCTACTCTATTATATTTTTCTATAGAACTCATCTCTATTTGACTTATTAGAAAAATATAAAGTATAACATTCTATTTATAGGAAAAATCTAATGTCCCTATAAACGATAAAATATCATTTTGTCTCTTGAAAAATATCACATATTTTATTTCAAGATATTTATTAGAAATTTAAGCAATCAAACTAATTTTTCTAGGTTTAGAAATGCATTTTATTCTTAAAATTTTAGAATTTATTTATAATCAAGTTATACTTGATTAATCATTCCAATTTAATTTTTTACCAATGATTATTAATGTATGTGACCCATTAAATTTCTAATATATTGATCTAAATATAAGTTATAATCATAATTAAAATTAAATAATTTATTATATTGAATGATTTATATTTAAAGATTAAATTTAGCTTTTAGTAACATGTCATGATCTTTCAAATATTAAAAAAAATCATATGTGGTTTGACTTAACAATTTCATGACGAGTTTCTTATTGTAACTATTATTCCTTCATATTTGTTTTGTCAAAACATATTTGTAACAACATAATTATTGACTTTTTAAATAAGATTTAAAATTCTTTTCAAATATCATTTCACATTGCCCAAAGATTTCATAATCCATATTATAACATATTGAACATTTTCCTTTACTCATTCAGGATAATGATTAATCTCTTGATCATTTAAATATTTTTATATAGTTTATACTATACTAAATATCTATCTATTTGCAAGCTTTGATTAAGGCAACACTTAGTTATGACCAAAATTTCTATATAAAATAACTTAGTGAGATGTTACTTGCATAATTTCCATGCAAGTCTTTCAATATAGATAGGTAATTTCTCCATATGAAATCATCATACATGTATGTTCAATGTAATTGTCATTTAACAAATATTTATATATTAATTTAAATTATCCTTCATACCTTAACATATGATAACAACTTATCGCACCCCATATCATGATGAACTGTTCTCTTTCCTCAAAATCTAGAGAAAATGAGTCTTTTTAACGTTTTGTGAGGGGGAGGGAGAGGTCTAATTTTTTAAAGGAGTCAACACCTAGTACTAGTAACCCTAACTAGTCAGTAGAAATATATGATAATAGACTAGTTATACTAGAGGGAAGATACCATCACCCTAAATCATTCTACTTGATATAAGTTATATTGCTAACTTATCTTAAATTACTAATGGTTTATTGTGCATAATCTGCCAGTAGTCTATTTATAGGGTGATAACGGTTTTACTACGGTGAGTTAAACCCTTATAAGTGGTTCAAACCTAAACATTTTAAAATTTAGTCCATGAAAGGAACCTTGATTAGGTTCACTTGTCATTTGGTATCTTAATAAACATGATTGTGATCAGTGAATATTGAAGTATTAAACTAAATATTTTATCCTTGAGGGGAAAAAAAACATAAGGAAGTGCTCTTACTCTTAACATTTGAGGCACTAACAAATGAATAACAAATCATTTTTTATTGATTATTAGGTTTTGGAAAACCAAGGTTTTTTTTTTAAAATTTAGATAAATCTATTAATGTGCCTTTTAATTTTGACCAAATTCTAATAGTAGCCAACATGCATCCAAAATATTTTTTTGCTTTTTTATTGTAATGCCCAAACAAATATATATATATAAAAAATAAAATATTTTTTGTATTTTTGTTGTGAAAAAGAAAAATAAACATATGTTTTTTTGTTTACAGTACTGAGATATGCAGCAATGACTTTTTTATTAAAAAATAACATATATAAAAAAGACATGGTCGTGCATGATTTTAAAAGATAATTTCATCAACGAAACCACGATCCCGCTCACCTTCTCCGACAGACCATGACCCCTCACCTTCTCCTATATCCAAATCATCCCAAAACCCTAAACACCACCTTAACCTGAACCTCCATGCTCACTACCTGCAAGCACCTCGTTTGCTAACCCCTTTTCTAAACCAAAAGGAATCAATTCAAGAACAAAGCCAGCCCACCACCAATACAACAATGTATAACCACCATCAAAACCTAACCCAGCCTACCATGCCGCCGCCAGCTATAGCCTTAAAACCTGTGATTCACCTATATTTTGAGCGATTTCCATCTTGGTTGGATTACCAAACTTTGAGAAAAACATTTATTAAGTATGGAGAGGCGACTAACCAGTTTATAGCCCATAAAAAAGAAACTGGAGATTTGGTTTTGTTTCTATGAAATCAAATTCTATGAACATGGATCTTCTTCAACAAATCAACGGTATTTGGTTTGGAACATAGAAGCTGCCTGCCATCTGACGCGATATCAGGCAGTATTTGGAGGGTCAAAAACCAAGGGTCAGAACAACAAACCACCAGTCCACCATATTCTTATACCTATTAAACAACATGGTTTAAAAAGTTATGCCATGGTGGTATGAGCGGGTAATCAAAATAATTTATCTACTGTAATTCAGGAGAAGCAAAGCAAAGATGCTTGTGGTAGTCCAACTGTGCCTATGCATTTGATTAACCATGATCCTGTTGAGGAGGAGATTGTGTGGATGAGGAATAGCTTAGTGGAAGTGATAAGCGAAGGAGTCAATTATTAAGAGATAAAGCATGCTTTGATTGATAATGGAGTGCAATTCACTAGTTTCGACTTATAAGTGCAACACAAGTTCTCGTCTTATTTGATTCTTATGATGTTATGATGGAATCATTTGAATTGGATATCGTACCATGAAGTATTTACTTTGATGGATCCAGACCTAACATTGAGACGGATGGTCCTATCGATTGGTCTGCTTGGCTTGAAGTCACTGACCTACCAATTATTTGTTGGTGGGAGAAACCACTAGTGGTGGCTTTGAAACATTCAGAAGGGATAAAACACAAAGTTTTATTTCAAAAACAAGAAAAGCTTACAATAACACAAAAGCTTAATACACGCCCTCTCTCTCTCTCTATCTAATGTTTCTCTCTAAACTCTCCACACATAATAACATAAGCTTAGCTGCCTATTTATACACAATTTGAAAATACAAAAAACAAAGTTTCAGGTGTGAAGGCAATTGGCGGCATGCGGCTGGTTGGTGATTGCCTTCCTTAACCTTCTAGATTGAGTTTAAGTTTAATACAACAAATCTCCCCTTTAAACTCAATCGAGGGATGTCATGCTAAGCATGAACTTTAATATGATAAATACTTCTCCCTTTAATGGCTTTGTAAAAATATCTGCAACTTGATCATTTGTTTTAGAGGATATCAGTTTGTCTTCTTTATTCTTCACATGCTCTCGGATAAAATGGTGACATGTATCAATGTGTATACTTCTTTCATGATACACCAAGTTCTTTGCCAATGTAATTGGTGATCGATTGTCAATATAAATCTCTGTAGGATTTTCTTGAGGAAATCCCAGAAACTTCAGCATATTCCTTAACCATATTGAATGGCATACGGCTGAGTTGGCAACAATATACTCAGCTTCACAGCTTGATAACATTACAATTGATTGCTTCTTAGATAACCATGTGAAAGATGTATCTCCTATGAAAAAGATAAACCCTGTTGTGCTTTTCCTTTCATCCAGATCTCTACCCCAATCACTATCCGAGTAGCCTACAAGATTGAAATCTTTACTTGAGGTATAAAATATACTTTCATTTATTGTGACTTTGATGTAGCGAAGAATTCTTTTGGTTGTATTCAAGTGAGACTGGTTTGGTGTCTCCATATATCTGCTGATAAGTTTGACTCCGTAGAGTATATCCGGTCTGTTACATGTCAAGTACTTTAAGCTTCCTACTAAGCTTTTGAAGTAAGTTGGATCAACATTTATAACCTTACTCTTCTTCAATTTCACTCCATTCTCAACTGGAGTTAATATTGGATTGCAGCTTTTCATCTTGAACCTTTCAAGAAAATCTTTGGCATAACCGCTTTGGGATACAAAAATCCCTTCTTTTTTCTACGTTACTTCTAAGTCAAGAAAATATAAAATTAGACCAATGTTTGTCATCTCAAACTCTTATACCATGCTTTTCTTGAAGTCTTCAAACATGGTAGGATTATTGCTAGTGAATATCAAGTCATCAACATATAGGCATGCAACATATAGGATTGTGCTAATCATTTTCATAGTAGTGATGTGAATGAAAATGCACTCGGAAATTCTATTTTGTCAATTATATTTGTACAAGTCTTAAAGTTGATTCTCTTTTAAACAAAACGGATAAACCTTGCACAACTATATCAAGAAAAAATGGTGAGAGAGGATCACCTTGATGTAATCCTCGCTCCACTCCAAACTCTTTGCCAATTTAAACCCTAAGAAGCATTCATGTATTAGGGAGATTCACTTTCTGCCAAGGCTCATTTATGACATTACTCCTTCTAAATACTCCTATATAATAAAGTCAAAAACCTTATAGAAATCTATTTTTATTATAAATTCATGTTGTCTACTTTTCATAACACCGTGGACCACTTCAATAGCCATTATAAAACCATCTAAAATCTTCTTACCGGATATAAAAGTTACTTTCAATATGGTGGAGAGTAGTTTACCAATAATTTTCTACAATCCATGCAATAAACTTATTAGCCAATACTCAGGAAATTTTGTTAGTTGCTTAGATTTTGGGACTAATGCCACATAAAAAATGTTAATTCCTCTTGGTTATTTCCTATGTCTGAAAAACTCAAACACCATATCAAAAATATCATTCCCAATTAAATACCAGATATTATTATAAAAAAGTAAAAGCGAAGTCATTTGGTCTTGGAGCCTTCGATCCATCATAGCTCCACATTGTTTGCCTGACCTTTTCCATTGTTATATCTTGTTCTAGTTGTCTAACTTGCGTGGGAGAAAGTTGTTCTAGCCTTTTCAGTAACGTCTTCTGTAAATAGACTTGAAAAGTATGAAACTGTTGCCTCTTTAAGGCCTTTTGGAGAAGTTTGTGTCATGTTATTATAGTCGATTCGTTTAATTATTTTCTACTCTTTCTAATATTTACTGCCAAGAGGAAGAATTTGGTATTTTTGTTAGTGGGAGAAACCACTGGTGGTGGTTTTGAAACACTCAGAAGAGATAAAACACAGTTTTATTTCAAGAACAAGAAGCTTACAATAACACAAAAGCTTAATACACACCCTCTCGAAACCACTAGTGGCGGCTTTGAAACACTTAGAGGGGATAAAACATAAAGTTTTATTTCAAGAATAAGAAGCTTACAATAACATAAAAGCTTAATACACACCCTCTCTCTCTATCTCTCTCTTTTCAGTGTTTCTCTCTAAACTCTCCACACATAATAACATAAACTTAACAGCTTATTTATATACAAATTGAGAATATGAAAAATCAAAGTTTCAGGTGTGAAGGCAGTTGGCGGCTTGGCGGTGGCTGGGCGGCTGGTTGGTGACAGCAGGTGGTTGGTTGGCTAGTGGTTGCCTTCCTTGACCTTCTAGATTGAGTTTAATTCAACAAATCTCCCCTTTAAACTCAATCGAGGATGTCATGCCAAGCATGAACTTTAATCTGAAAAATACTTCTCCCTTTAATGGCTTTGTAAAGATAACTGCAAGTTGATCATTTGTTTTGCAGGATATCAGTTCGACTTCTTTATTCTTCACATGCTCTCGGATAAAATGGTGATGTGTATCGATGTGTTTACTTCTTTCATGATACACCTGGTTCTTTGCCAATGCAATCGCTGATCGATTGTCAATATAAATCTGTAGGATTTTCTTGAGGAAATCCCAGAAACTTCAGCATATTCCTTAACCATATTGAATGGCATACGGCTGAGTTGGCAGCAACATACTCAGCTTCACAGCTTGATAACGTTACAATCGATTGCTTCTTGGATGACCATGTGAAAGATGTATCTCCCATACAAAAGATAAACCCTGTTGTGCTTTTCCTTTCATCCAGATCTCTACCCCAATCACTATCCGAGTAGCCTATAAGATTGAAATCTTTACTTGAGGTATAAAACATACATTCATTCATTGTGTCTTTGATGTAGCGAAGAATTCTCTTAGCTGTATTCAAGTGAGACTGGTCCAGTGTCTCCATGTATCTGCTGATGAGTCCGACTCCGTAGAGTATATACGGTCTGGTACATGTCAAGTACTTTAAGCTTTGTACTAAGCTTTTTGAAGTTAGATCAATATTTCCAACTTTACTCTTCCTCAATTCTACTCCATTCTCAACTGGAGTTGATACCGGATTGCAGGTTTCCATTTTGAACCTTTCAAGAATATCTTTGGCGTAACTGCTTTGGGATACAAAAATCCCTTCTTTTTTCTGCATTACTTTTAAGTCAAGAAAATATGACATTAGACCAATGTTTGTCATCTCAAACTCCGGTACCATGCTTTGTTTGAAGTCTTCAAACATGGTAGGGTTGTTGCCGGTGAATATCAAGTCATCAACATATAGGCACGCAAATAAAATGTTGTCATCTGCTTCTTTCTTCACATATATTGCGAGTTCATATGGACATTTTTCAAATCTATTATCTTGAAAATACCTGTCAATTTTGGTATTTCAAGCACGCGGAGCTTGCTTCAAACTATAGAGAGCTTTCTTCAACTTGTATACTTTGCCTTCATTTTCAGCTTCAATGTATCCAAGTGGTTGTTCAACATAGATCTCTTCTTCTAGGAAGCCATTCAGAAATGTTGACTTCACATCGAGTTGATAGATCTTCCATCTATATTATGCAGCTAGTGAGATCATCAGTCTGATTGTCTCTAACCAGGCTACTGGAGCAAATACTTCTCTATAGTCAATGCCTTCTCTCTGTTTGTAGCCTTTAGCCACTAATCTAGTTTTCTATCTTTGTACTTCTCCTTTTGCATTCTTCTTCGTCTTATAGACCCATTTGACACCTATTGCTTTCTTGTTGTCTGGTAGATTAGTCAGCTTCTAATCTACAAATGACAGCATCTGTATTACTGAGAAAATTTTGAGATCCCTAGATCCTGACTAATCTACCAGACAACAAGAAAGCAATAGGTGTCAAATGGGTCTATAAGACGAAGAAGAATGCAAAAGGAGAAGTACAAAGATAGAAAACTAGATTAGTGGCTAAAGGCTACAAACAGAGAGAAGGCATTGACTATAGAGAAGTATTTGCTCCAGTAGCCTGGTTAGAGACAATCAGACTGATGATCTCACTAGCTGCATAATATAGATGGAAGATCTATCAACTCGATGTGAAGTCAACATTTCTGAATGGCTTCTTAGAAGAAGAGATCTATGTTGAACAACCACTTGGATACATTGAAGCTGAAAATGAAGGCAAAGTATACAAGTTGAAGAAAGCTCTCTATAGTTTGAAGCAAGCTCCGCGTGCTTGGAATACCAAAATTGACAGGTATTTTCAAGATAATAGATTTGAAAAATGTCCATATGAACTCGCAATATATGTGAAGAAAGAAGCAGATGACAACATTTTATTTGTGTGCTTATATGTTGATGACTTGATATTCACCGGCAACAACCCTACCATGTTTGAAGACTTCAAACAAAGCATGGTACCGGAGTTTGAGATGACAAACATTGGTCTAATGTCATATTTTCTTGACTTAAAAGTAATGCAGAAAAAAGAAGGGATTTTTGTATCCCAAAGCAGTTACGCCAAAGATATTCTTGAAATGTTCAAAATTGAAACCTGCAATCCGGTATCAACTCCAGTTGAGAATGGAGTAGAATTGAGGAAGAGTAAAGTTGGAAATATTGATCTAACTTACTTCAAAAAGCTTAGTACAAAGCTTAAAGTACTTGACATGTACCAGACCGTATATACTCTACGGAGTCGGACTCATCAGCAGATACATGGAGACACTGGACCAGTCTTACTTGAATACAGCTAAGAGAATTCTTCGCTACATCAAAGACACAATGAATGAATGTATGTTTTATACCTCAAGTAAAGATTTCAATCTTATAGGCTACTCGGATAGTGATTGGGGTAGAGATCTGGATGAAAGGAAAAGCACAACAGGGTTTATCTTTTGTATGGGAGATACATCTTTCACATGGTCATCCAAGAAGCAATCGATTGTAACGTTATCAAGCTGTGAAGCTGAGTATGTTGCTGCCAACTCAGCCGTATGCCATTCAATATGGTTAAGGAATATGCTGAAGTTTCTGGGATTTCCTCAAGAAAATCCTACAGATTTATATTGACAATCGATCAGCGATTGCATTGGCAAAGAACCCGGTGTGTCATGAAAGAAGTAAACACATTGATACACGTCACCATTTTATCCAAGAGCATGTGAAGAATAAATAAGTCGAACTGATATCCTGCAAAACAAATGATCAACTTGCAGTTATCTTTACAAAGCCATTAAAGGGAGAAGTATTTATCAGATTAAAGTTCATACTTGGCATGACATCCCTTGATTGAGTTTAAAGGGGAGATTTGTTGAATTAAACTCAATCTAGAAGGTCAAGGAAGGCAACCACTGGCCAACCAACCACCTGCTGTCACCAACCAGCCGCCCAGCCACCAGCTGCCACCGCCAAGCCGCCAGCTGCCACCGCCAATCCGCCAGCTGCCTTCACACCTGAAACTTTGATTTTTCATATTCTCAATTTATATATAAATAGGTTGTTAAGTTTATGTTATTATGTGTGGAGAGTTTAGAGAGAAACACTGAAAAGAGAGAGAGAGAGAGAGAGAGAGAGAGAGAGAGTGTATTAAGCTTTTGTGTTATTATAAGCTTCTTATTCTTGAAATAAAACTTTATGTTTTATCCCCTCTGAGTGTTTCAAAGCCATCACTAGTGGTTTCGAGAGGGTGTGTATTAAGCTTTTGTGTTATTGTAAGCTTCTTGTTCTTGAAATAAAACTTTGTGTTTTATCCCTTCTGAGTGTTTCAAAACCACCACTAGTGGTTTCTCCCACCAACAAAAATACCAAATTCTTCCTCTTGGCAGTAAATGTTAAAAAAAGCAAAAAATAATTACACGAATCGACTATAATAACATGATACAAACTTCTCCAAAAGGCATTAAAGAGGCAACAGTTTCATACTTTTCAAGTCTATTTACAGAAGACGTTACTGAAAAAGCTAGAACAACTTTCTTCCACGCAAGTTAGACAACTAGAACAAGATATAACAATGGAAAAGGTCAGGCAAACGATGTGGAGTTATGATGGATCGAAGGCTCCAAGACCAGATGACTTCGCTTTTACTTTTTTATAATAATGTGTGGTATTTAATTGGGAATGATATCTTTGATATGGTGTTTGAGTTTTTCAGACATGGAAAATAACCAAGAGGAATTAACATTTCTTACGTGGCATTAGTCCCAAAATCTAAGCAACTAACAAAATTTCCTAAGTATTGGCTAATAAGTTTATTGCATGGATTGTAGAAAATTATTGGTAAACTACTCTCCACCATATTGAAAGTAACTTTTATATCCGGTAAGAAGATTTTAGATGGTTTTATAATGGCTATTGAAGTGGTCCACAGTGTTATGAAAAGTAAACAACATGAATTTATAATAAAAATGGATTTCTATAAAGCTTTTGACTTTATTATATAGGAGTATTTAGAAGGAGTGATGTCATAAATGAGCCTTGGCAGAAAGTGAATCTCCCTAATACATGAATGTTTTTTGGGGTTTAAATTGGCAAAGAGTTTGGAGTGGAGCGAGGATAACATCAAGGTGATGATCTCTCACCATTTTTGCTTGATATAGTTATGCAAGGTTTATCCGTTCTGTTTAAAAGAGAATCAACTTTAAAACTTGTACAAATATAATTGACAAAATAGAATTTCTGAGTGCATTCTCATTCACATCACTACTATGAAAATAATTAGCACAATCAAGAGTTGAAATATTCATATGGTTGTTTCTCCATGATAGCATAACAAAAATTTAATGACTTTGAGCTAAACAATTTTTCCTTTTTATGAGCAAAAAAACTAAGCATGTTAATCATCTTTTTATATATTATAAGTATTTGAGTATACATGTTTGAGAATGTGATAACGATTGTGGTTTAAAATATTTTTTTGTTTAAAAATATATTAATACGATCCAAAAACATAAAAAAAATAATAATTTTAAGCAAAAAAAATAAATTTTAATGAAACACAATAAAACATATAGGATTCTAAAGGATTTAGGAATGTAATTATTATTATTATTATTTGGTATTATCTGGTACAAATCATAGATCAAATAGTTTTGTGGTGGAGCCTAATGGTTAAAGGGAAGTTCTAGCAAAAAGCATTTACAATGCTATTATATGAAATTTCATGGGGGTATTTAGAATGCAAGAAACAAGATGCTTTTTTAGAATAAGATGTAAGGTTAGAATGCAAAGATTTAGTTCATCCTTCATCGTCTAGTTCTTTTGTTAAGGCCATGAATGGTAATTTCTCATATGCTAGAAATGATAAGTTATTTTTCTACAAACTTTTATTTTTTAAGTTTTGTTCATCTTTGTTATTTTGTTTTTAGTACCTAATATATCATAATCTTAATGGTATTCTAATTTAATCAATAAAATTATTGATTATTATCAAAATAAAACCTTAACTTTTGGTGTTTTTAAAATCAATTGAAAATTGATAAAACCGTAAGTACAAACATAAGCCTTATAGCACACAAGAACTCCTTTGCACAAAACATTATTCAGATCAAACCCACTCATAATTAAGGTTAGAATTAAATGCAATCATGCTACTATGTAAAAGAGATGTTCTTGGCACGTGGGAAAATAACTTGCAAGAAAACGCTAATTTAATCCTAAGACAAAATTAAAATCTGCTACCACTACCAGCCCATAAGGAAACCTGTATAATTTGTATAATATCGTAGACATGTGACCCATCCTTGACTTCCAATCACAAACAGACATTTCAGAATTTAGGTAGTTCGTGTTATAATAATAGTGGCAAATAAAAGTATTTTTTACTTATATATTAATTTTTTTATTTTTTAAAAATTATTTTTGATATTAATATATCAAAATAATTTTAAAATATAAAAAAATAATTTATTTTAAATAAAATAAAAATTAAAATTAAAAACATATCATTTACATTATATTTTCAAAACTTGTGTTTGTGTAAAGAACAACATCGTGATGAAAACAACAGAACATACAAAATATGTCGTAGCCATGCTATTTCACACTTGGCACTCAAAACAGCAATCTTTGTCCCCTCTTCTTTTAATGCATCACCAAACATCTTCCTAAATTAAATGAAAAAGGTCACATGATTGTAAACAAAGCCACACAACAATATAGGCCATGGCACACAGTTAACAAAAAGAAGAAAAGAACACACTCCAACGAGTTATCACGTGAGTTTTTTTTCTTTGGAAGGCAACACGTTTTCATCTCCTTTAAAAGACACCAATCTGCAACTTTTCTATTTTGATCTTTTTCATATATTCACAACTTAGAAAAGTCATGTTCTTGTACCTAACGCATAGCCTAATTAAACTACAACCACGCATTCAATGGAAGAAAACATGAGAAAGCTAAAGGATTAGGTTGAGAAACCTGACCTGGGACTGCTACACTCCTAGCTAGCTACTGCTTACTGGAAGATTGTTTTTCTAAGAACAAGCGTTTATGGTTGTCATTGGGAGGTTTTGGTGAGAGAAAGGTTTGGGTTTGTGTTGGGTTGCTGTTTGTGGGCTGAGTGATTCAGGTTCTTTGGTCATGTGAAAGCGAGAGGAAAACCTGACAGCAATGGATGTGGCTGCTGGGAAGAGAGGCTGTCGGTCGATGCTTTGCTGTGAGGAGAGGTTGGTGGTCGAAGCTTTAAGGTGGGGATGTCTACTTGTTGTTGTTGATGTTAATGGCTACTAGTGGAGGACGACACTGGTGGTGGCTACTAAGAAAAAACAATTTTAGTTGGTGGCCGACAGTGCGAGGAGGACAGTTGCTCTAAAAAAAATAAGAGAGATGGATTGGTGGTTTTGGGTTTTGATTTTTTCTCTGTATATGTACATGTATATGTATATGTGAAGTACTTTTTTATATACTAGAATTTGTATTTATAATATAAAAGTCTTAAAGTATAGAGAATTCAAAGTCCTTGCAAAAACAATTCTATCTCTTTTTCTTTAAATCTAAAATCAAAATTTGAAAAGGATTGGCTAAATTTATTTTTATAATTTGTTTCAACTGAATATTAGAAAAAATACTTATATTATTATCAATACATCCATTATGATCATGAAGCATAATTGTGTTGGGATTTAATTTTTAAAAAGGCAACAATAATCAAAATAGCATTTCAAAAGACTACTCCTGTGAATAGAAGAGGCATTCAAGCACCTTCTAATTTACCTGTCATACCTTGTAATATTAGACAATAAACCTATATTGTGTATTTATTGATGCTCAAATGGCAATAATGTTTACCCTGATGTCAGTTGCACAACTATCAAAACCACTGCTACAAAAAATTTTAAATTAAGATGACGATGGTCTTGTATAATATATGAATCGATACATGTGTAAATATCAGTCAATTTTGAGATTTCAAACGTACATAAATTTTATGGCATCCTCATATAAATGAACATTAACACAATGTAATTGTATATACGTTGTGGTTGAACATTAAACTTGGTATTCTAATCAATATATAATGTGTCATTATTTAACTATATTAATTAAATCATACTTTATTCTAAAAATTTATTCAATCACCAACTCAACACTTATACCTAAATTTCTGTAATTAATATTCCAATCATCATATTATTTTATCAACTCTATTATCATCCTCAAATTTTTCATAGTCAATCATTGCCAATCCTTTAGAACTCGTAGTGTTTAATTGTTGTTTAAAAAAAAATTGAATCAGAAGCATCCTAATATGGAATACCTTGAGCAAATTATCTTTTCTTTTATGTTTTTTATGTGAGCTATTTATCTTTTCTGTCTTTTTAATTCCTCCATCATTTTTTTTTTTAATATGAACTCTATCTTTTCAATTCTTAGAGTTTGATTCAATGCACAATTTTGTTTTAATAACAAGAACTTTTTTAATGTGTACCAAGATATTTCTTTCAATTTTCAAAACAACTTTGACATATTAGTTGGATTTTCATTCATAGTAAGAATTCATATAATTTAAAATTGGAGACTTGGAGTTACAATAAAAAACAAAATAGCAGCAATGCATTTTCTCCTATTGCTTTTCTTTTTTTGTTCTTTTAATTTATATTTTCTAATAATATTATAGTGACTGAAGGAGGAAACTAGGTTTGGATTATGTGATACTCATGGTGTGTCACAACATAATTATAGTATATACTAGACATATTGTTGGTGAACTAAACAATTTTTTTAATATAAAAAAAGTTATAGATTAAAAAAAATTCAAGTTTCATGTCATTGGTTAAATTGACAATTTAAATATTTAAATAATAATAATAAATAAATTAAAAAAAAACAACAAAAAAAGAATCACATCTGAGCCTATTTAGATTATCAAATAACTCAATACTAACCTAACTGAAGAAAAACTAGAAAAAAAAAATTCAAACTTCAAAAAAAAAACATCATCATAAAATAAGGATGAACCAAGCAAACCTCATAAACCTAGTCTAATATAAAAAAAACTTGCAACTTGTTAAATTATAGATTCAAGTTCAATTGTGAAGTTTAAATATCATCCAATTTAATTTTGAAGGATGGATATGTTGAAAAAACTATTAATAAAAAAAATTACAAAAGAAAGGAAGCAAAAAAAAAAAGAATGAGGCTAAAATCTTATCAGAGAAAACCTAATGAGGATGAAATGTAAAAAAATTATTTCAAACAAAAAAAATTTACAATTAAAAAAATTAGGACCAAACTTGAAAGATTAAAAAATTATAGGGGTAAAATTGAAAATCATTTATAATATTATAGATTATTTATAGAATAAAAAAAAGGTAGGGGTAAAATAAAAATAAAATCTAGGGCTAACATAGTAGAATTAAATAAAAAAAATAACAAAACAAAAGCTAAAAAAAGATTAAAAAAATAAGACAACATCAATTTAGAAAAAAGAGAAAAAAAACAGAGCAAACTTTTTAAACCTGGTCTAATTTTTAAAAGCCATATCTTATGAAATGTTTTGTCTAGATTCAATCAAAAAACATAATTCTCAACCAATTTAATTTTTAATGATAAGATTAGTATAAAAGTACTAATAAAAAAACCTATAAAAGCAACAAAAATAATGAGATTAAAATTTGATAGAAAAAACCCGAGGATGCAATTTAATAAAAAAATAATCAAAATAAAATAAATATAAATTGAAAAAATAAAGAATAAATCTTAAAGAATAAAAAAATCATAGGTAGTAAAATTAAAAACATCAATAAAAACCAAGCAAATATGAACATACATCTTAAACATGATCAAATTTTAAAAAGCTCATCGCCTATGAATTCTCAGATATGGGTGTCATCAAAAAATTTATTATAAGCTAATTTAAAAATATAAATTAAAAAAATATCAAAGTAAAAAAAAAATAACAATAAAGCCTCGAGCGAACTTGACAACCAACTCGAGTTAAAAAAATCAAACACAGCCTAAGATATAAAATTAGGGTGACCATAAAAATAGAAAAGCAATATATATATATATATATATATATATATATATATGCTTTAAAAAAAACAAAAAATCAACCTAGGCTAAGTGTTCAGATCTATTACCTGAGTCATGAGACGGAGGTGATCCTAGTAAAAGCAAACCCTAAAAAAAAACAGCATGATTTTTAATCAAACAAACATTGAGAGATTAAATAGAAAAGCAATAAATAAGCAACAAAAAAATAGCAATTAAAAAAATTAGGATTAAATTTAATATAAAAATCAAATCAAATATTTTGAAAAAAATCAAATGAAATTAATTATTTAGAGATGGAATTGTAAAAAACAAATCCATTAAAAAATAATTATGAAATAGAAATTAAAATAATTAAAACCAAATCTGACATAAAATTAAATGAAAATAAATGCATAAAGGTGGAATTGGAAAAAAAAATCAACCAAGAAAATAATTCAAAATAAAATAAATAGAAATTAAAAGAATGAGAACCAAATTTAAAAACAAATTAAAAAAAATTAAATGATCAAAGAGGAAATCAAAAATAAAAATTCAATTATAAATAATCAATGTAAGTGAAATAATTGTAAATAAGAAAAGAAAGACTGTATCAAAAGAAAAAAAAATAAATTGAAAAGCTGGTATGAATTTTTTGCATGGCCAACATATAATTCAAGAAAAAAAAAAGTAAAAGAAAGAAAAAAAAGAGAAAAACAACTTTAGTGCCCGTTTGGGAACGCGGTGCAAACCGCATTCCCAACATTTTTTTGTTAAAATTAAGTGCGGTTTGTACTTTTTGGATCGTTTTGATGTACTGATGTCAAAAATAATTTTTTAAAAATAAAAAAAATATCATTGGCATGCATTTCAGCATGAAAAGTTATTTGAAAAACAACCGCTACTACACTGTCAAACACCCTCGTATCAAAGTCAACCACACATTGTTAAAAGATGATACGTGTAAGACACGTGTCAACAATATTATTTTTTTGTGCAAAACCTAAAAATACCTACAATATTAACAAAAATACAACCAAACCCATTCATTTTTCTACAATGAAAGAAAACTTTGATTCTCTTGTAGCAGAATGAGAGCCAAAAGATTAGTTTTTATCAAAAGGAAAATAAATTTATATCATTGAAATGCTTTGTACTCAAAGTGGATTAAAAAAAAGACAGAAAAGAACTAGGAACAAAGGAATTAAACAAATTAAAAAAATAAAACAGCATTCATTTTCAATTATTCCTGTAAATGGAGTTGAAAATGCAATGTCCGTACATGTACGTAAATAAAAAAAAAATCATGTTGTGTGGCTTTCTTCTTTTTGTTTGTTGTGCAAGAAGGGTAATATCTTGTTTTTCTTTTTTTGTAGAGTACAATAATTTACACCTGCTCGAAACAGGAGGAAGCATAACATCAATTTAATGAACTTGGATGATTAAATACTTCTCCAAAGGACAATTGTTTCCAGCTTCCCAACCGCTAAGGACGCCTGCAAGCGAACTGCGCACAAATAAATATACAGTCTTGCTGCTATATGGCAAGCTTGGCTTGACTACTTGATACTTGTGTGCCCATGAGATAACCAAGAACTTGTAACAGTTCATGGGTCTGTAATTACTTGGACTACACCAGTGACTCTTGCTGATCTTGATCTTCGATCAACGTATAACATATATTTTGAGGTGCAGTTACAGTTGATATATAGACCTTCACATAAAAATACACACGCTAGCATACAAACAATAAATTGAGCACCTTGAAGGAAAACAGGGAAGAAAAAGAGAAAATGACATCAACTTGAAAGAAAAAAACAGTGTGCTGTCTGTGCAGTTGAACGGATGTGTGTGCATTGGAAGAAAATAATATTAGATAACAACAATATAAAATGATTTCTGGGACCTCACTTGATAGATTTATTATTTTTTTAACATTCCTTTCAGAGCCGAAAGCCAAAATCCATTCATTAAACGACCATGCATTCACCCCACCAGTATCCAGTATACGTAGTCTTGCGTTATCATCATAAAGATCTGACACGAGAAAAGGAGGGAGTTGAGTAGCCAGAGATGACTTGCCGATTGACTACTGATCATAGGAGGTGGAACATCAGAGCATACAATGATGTGTGTGTCTGTGTGCAGACATATAAAACATAATTTTGCTGAGATTTATAGCAATTAACTGGCTATATATATATATATATATATGTATATATATATATATGTATATATATATATATAGCCAAACCTAGAATGAAAAATACCATAGCTATAGCTATTGATCATAGCTTATACCGGCAAGTCATCCTTGGCTGCACCACATAAACCCCGTTCCCTCATGCAAGACCTAGGATGAAAAGTACCATAACAAATGACATAAAAGGGCCATCCAAGAAATAATCATTTCCAAGAGTGAAGCGAAGGAGCACCAGACAAAAAGAAAGGGGAAAAGAAATCAGCCCCAATGATATATAAACTAAACTCACGATGCCCTAAACTAAACGACACAAGGATGTATAGGAATTTTCCCAAAGAAGAAAGACAATAATTCCTTACAAGAAAATATGTAAGAGAACTATCTCTTTTAATTTCGACAAAAACAATGTGGAAACAGGTAGAGAGGAAGGGGTGGATTGGAGGAAGGCTCTCTTGGCAGAGCATGGACGAATAGGGCTTGAAGAAATAGACAGGAGCACCCTTGAGGTCGTTTATAAAGACAAGTGAAGTGTCCGTGATCTATAGTATTAATGATGCTATCTTTTGTACAGAGAGGACATCTCTAGAACTGTTCAAATATATGTCCTTTGTCTAGAAGAGTAACAGGAAAAGTTGAGTGACCGTCCATAAGGAGGGTTCATGAGGATTGATGTGACCGTCCATTGGTGCTAAAACCAAGAGAGATTAAGCCTATACGATCTATCCCCATCACGTGAACTCAGAGCAGCAGCTACCCTTTTAATTATTTTGCACACCATTTTGACGGAGTAATGGAGCCTGTCCACTGGATGCAGTACACTTGCCTGGAGTTAGGTGGGCAAATTTACTATAACGGGGCTACACAAAAGCAACTGTGAGAATTTCAACATGGTGGCCTGTTTGACGCACTTATATAACGGAGCAATTTGTTAATTATTATTCTCTCTCGTCGTCTGGCTGGCTATAACCAGGAAACAAAGGTGATTGGAATCTTGAGTGGAAAATGAGAGACAAATGCCAAAAGAAAGTGTCTGCAAGTCATAGTCCAATCAAAACATTCGAGAGTTGAAATTCGCAGGAGGGATTTCCTGTTATACAATGTTTCTCTTTGGGGAAAAGGAGGTACGCAGCCTCCGGCCATTCTCAGTTGGACTTGCCCGACGCAGATAAAACCAGACAAGAACTGCGATGGCAACACTCCTTTCCACGATATTCACTGATTCAATCGAGCATTTTGGTGATCATCTTCATTTTCTCAAGATGGAAAGCTCTTCTCATCTCTCTAAAGTTCTAAACCTTGCCCAGCTACCTCATTGAATAGAGCCTCTGGGTGGTCGGAATCACTTCTACCTCTCCGTGACAAGAAAACCACTTATTTGTTGACCAAGAAAAACAAATTTCATCTAGCCAAGGGGTTTGATGCCCAACACGACAAGAGGATGTGATTGAAGCACTTTATTAGAGTTTATTGTTTTTAATTTCGTTGCAAATAAATTATCTAATTGTTGTTTCCGTGTTGCCTGAATACACAGCATACAAATACAAACATATAAAGCTCGCTGAAAAAATTAACTGGATACGCTTGACTTCCACAGTTAAAGTGCTGGCATCTGTGATTAGCCAGGTAAACTGATGAAATGTTAATGCCTGACAGAACCTGCCACAATTTTTTTGTAAAACAATAACCAATCAGGGCCATTATCTCTGTGCAACAATCTATATAGCACACAGCATTTCATATGAAAATAACCTACCACTTGAAGCCCTGAGTTCAACCTTTTCCAACAATCCAGGAAAGCCTCCGATGGTGTCTGAGCTATAAAAATCCATCAAGAGTGATTCGTAACATACCTTTCGAGCTCTTGCACAACAATTTCCTTCTGCCTTAATTCTCCGTGAGCATTTTTTTTACATTTATAGAATTTTTTGTTATTTTTTTTTACATGCATGAGGAGACTGAAATATAGCAGTTGAGAACTCATCTTGAGCATACAAGCAACAGTGAATTACTGTTTATATTTCAAGCAAGACTACCTCCAAACTTACCCGGACAGGACAAGACAGCACAGCAGAGTCCACGAGCCTTCAAGAAATTCTCATCTTTAGTTCTGCCTTCATTCACAAAACTCATCACTATAAACAAAATTAAG
>JAAWWB010001916.1:0-23110 GCA_018804465.1 Populus tomentosa
CTTATCGTACAATCACCTAAGTTTAGTCATCTTGGATCTAAGTTAGGCCATCTCAACACTAAGTTGGGTAATCTAAACTCAATTTGTTCTCGTACAATCTCCTGGATGCCCAAAGATTGGTAGTTCAAACCGGATTATGAGACACCAACAGTTGATACATTACAACTTGTCTACATATCTTAGGTCGTAGCATTTGAGATATTGTAAACCTTATTTTTATCAGGTCCACCAGATAATCCAGCCTCCAACCACAAATCTAGATCGAGTTCCAAATGGATCAAAAGACCATCCTCATATTCTCCTACAATCAGGTGTTATATGTTTCTTGAAAAATAAAAAATAGTCATCAAATTTTAAAAATAATAACTTAAGAGAAAAATTGTTAAAATCTAACTTATCATGAACTTCTACACTCGGTTATCCATGAGTTACTGCACCTCTTTCTAATGGTCCTCATTTCGCATGCGAGTTTCAATAAAAAGCTTCATCGATCTTGGATCACGTCCAAGAACCATAATTTATAAAAAGAAGCTATTATTAGCTAAACATTTTCATATAAAACAACAATGTTTTTTTTTAAAAAAAAAATGTTTGTGATAAAACAAAATGTTACCATCCGCTTTGCATATGAAATGAATATAATGGATATGCAGGTGTGAGTGGTAATTAAACCTTAAATCTACATGTTTTGGTTCTTTATATTGGATTGAGATCGCTACATGAAATGCTTAGACATCATATGTTCGATATAAGCTTTCCAGATAGTCTCCAAGACATGAAGATGTTTGAAATCCCTCCAAACGGTCATGTCTTCCTAGCTTGTAAAACCTCTTTCTTTTGTATATTTCTTTGATTT
Organism: Populus tomentosa; assembly: GCA_018804465.1. Taxonomy (NCBI): domain Eukaryota; kingdom Viridiplantae; phylum Streptophyta; class Magnoliopsida; order Malpighiales; family Salicaceae; genus Populus; species Populus tomentosa. The sequence goes on from JAAWWB010001916.1 coordinate 857, forward strand.
TTCTACGCTTCGTACCAGAAATCACGCAACTTGGAATGTAGAAATAAATTATCAATTAAGATAACAAAAAATAAAATTTGAATATTTTAAAAAATAGAACATTTTGAATTCAATCTTACCTAATGGCATTGTGATTCTCTCACACCCTCTTAACAATAACATTGTTAGCCTCACCCTAGTAAATGTTTTTCCTTGCATGTCAATTTCATAAAATAATTAGTTAATTAAAAATATAAAAAAATTGACTGAATTTAATAATAAAAAAAATTATTTATGTATATACTAACCTTGAACTTTCTAAACTAAGCATCAACCACAGGCTTCCATTTAGAATTTTTGAAAAGTTGACTCCCTAAAACAAAAGCACTTCCATTGATGATTTCATCACCGATGTTATTGTGCAAGTAACCTCCACATTTGTAAACATAAAATTTCATTCGTTTATTGAAATTAATTATTAAAAAAATTATCCATTGTTGTTTATTTTTTAATTGTGTAGGAAAGGAAAACAAACTTATATATTGTGGTTGGGCTTCCACTAAGCAATGTACTTCTAAATGTATAGATCATGCTCAGAAGGTGCACCCTTTTTATGAGGCGGCATCGCACTCGACAAGTCTACATCGAGAGAGGGTGTCTGTGCAATAGGTGTTTGGTTATAGTCATCACCTAGCGACTCATGGCCATTAGAAGCGCTGCCAGAAGAACTAGTAGTGCTCCTATTCGTATTACTCATTAATGACCTTGTCTTCATCATATAAAAAAAATTAAAGCATAAAAAGATAATAACATTATCATTGTATCCTATTTTTTATTAAAAAAAAATTCAGCAACACCTCCTTTATACAAGAGACTACCTAAAACTTTATTACCTATAAATAGGCATCAATAAATAAAGATACAAACTAGTTGATTTTATTTTTAAGACTAATATTCACTTATTTTCACCTTTTCAAACACATTCATACTCAAACCCTAATTGCCTAAATTTAGAAGTAACTCAACTATTGGGAAAAATAGTAAACAAAATATTCAAAGTTGTTTGAGTTTTTGACAAATAATTAAATATTTATTAATTTTTACAGTCTGTCGATAATTTTATTGGTAATTAAAACTTAAAATTTTCAATGAAACCTAAAATTTCCCAAACCCCCCCTAAATTTCTTTGATGAAATTTTGTCCCATCGATAATTTCATCGGTGATGTGGAATTATCATTAACAAAATCATGTAATTTTTTCCTAACTCTTTGGAACTTTCTAAAGAACTTAATTCATCAGTAATTGTGTATGTAATTGTTAGTAGCAACGTCATGTACTTTTTTCTCAACTCTCTAAAAATTTTTGAGGGACTTAGTCTGTCAATAATTATATTGGTATTTACACTTCATTGATAATTCCATTAATATAAAACAATTTCTTTATCCAAGAGTTCTTGTTTTCCTTATCTATCCAACAACTACAATAAAATCATAACACAATTACACCATTTTTGTTTAATAACATAATAATATAATCACAACAATAAATGTTTCATCGATGTTAATAATAATTCATTATAAAGAAACAATTAGAAAGATTACATTAAAGTCAATTTCATTACACATTAATGTTTTATAATTAAAATCAGTTCGAAATCAATTTAATCAAAATTGTCTTCTTCTTCTTCTTCTTCTTCAATTTCATCATCATCGTGCCCATCATAATCCTGCCCATCATAATCTTCTTCATTGAATTGTAGCCTGTCAATAGCATCATCTTTATTGACTTTTGTATGTACACTAGTTCTTAACATATCATTTAACTCCTAAACATCAACATCATAAAAAATATTCATATCTACATGAAAATTTGAATTCTCTTTTAAGTTAGTAGATGGATCAAATTAACTCATCAATTTGAAAGATATTATTTCTTATAACTACTTCATCATTACCATCCTAAACAACTTAGGTACGAACCTTGAGTTTGATTTTCACTATGGATAACCAATCAATTCTAGAACAATCCTTTCGAAAGGAAGCAGTGTACGTGTAATAAACTTCTAGCATTGTTTGAATAAAACAAAACACATTGTTGACATTGTGAAGTCTAGCTTATGCATTAATTTCGACCAAACCTTGGTAAGGATATGCTATAATTCCTTTATTAGTATCATAACAATAGAATTTGAATAAAAAAGCTCTATTTTGCTCACTATAATATTGCAATTCAATCACCTATTTTAACTTCCTATAATAATCATCTTCAAACTCATTACAAGTAGATCCCTTAGCATAAACTCTACTATTATAGATCATTATACCTTGACCATGCTTTTCAGTATGAAAGACATCTATTGATGAATTGCCCGTTATAGCACTGATCTTTCTTTCAGGACCCAAATATAATAAATTCAAACTACCACTAGTGTTGTAACCCATTTTTGGGTCCCCACACAAAAAAAATATCAAAAAATATAACAATGAAAAAAGGATGTCAGAATGCTCAGAAAATGATCAAAAATTGATCGAGGAGGTTTAAAAATACAAAAATTAAAATTTAGCAGTATTTTATTGATTGACAATAGCCCTGTTGACAAACAAAATTCAATTTGAGGAAGAAAAGTCTAAAATTAGATGTTTGTGGACTCAATTAAATTTTATTGAAGGTTTAATTGAATTTATGGAGGTTTTGATTGCAAGAAAAATTGATTTTGGAGTTAATTTGGGCTTTCATTGGTAGAAATTAAAGTTCTGGGGTCAAATTATAATTTTTGAAAGTTAATTTGGTCAAATCAAGGGCTTAATGGCATGAATATTAAAATTTTATAGCCAATTAGGGACTTAATTGAAGAAATCCGAGACCAAGGACCAAACTGCAAAACGCACGCAAATTGAAGGCCTGATTTTGAATCTGACGTGTTTTGGTGCTAATTCCCATTTAAATGAAATAGCGTGTTTTGGGAAAAATGGTGTCATTTCATGTACTGTTCACCAAAAAAAAAGGAGAAAAAAGACAGAGAAGAGAACAAAAAACAGAGGAAGAAGGAGGAGAAAATCGTCGGCCACCGTGCCTCTGCTGCCAGCAGCACCACCTCGATGCCAATGCAGGTAACCTCCTGCTACCCCGTCTCTTTCTCCTTTTGCTCAGCCGCTATCTGCATTTTCATGCAGAATAATTCACATCCTGCAGCAAATGGAGGGTTCGTTACCGTGCTTAGACACAGTAACCAACCTATTTGGTTTTGGGCCGGGTCTGGCCCATTTAAAATAAATTTCAAATTTTTGTTTTTTTGTTCAGAATTTTACAATTTTCCAGCACAGTTTCTTTATCTATTTTTGGTTAAAAAATACAAATCTGGTATTAAAATACTCGGTTTTCATCAAAACTTCTAAAAATACAAAAAAAATTGAAAAAATAAAAAAATATTTTTGTGCATATGGCCAAGTGTCTCAAAGCTAAAAAAATCATATTGTGTTTTTCATACACCAAAAAAAAATGTTTTAGCATGCATTTTGGCTTTAATAACCAGTTTATTAAAGTCAAGAGAACATTGCCCAAAATGTTAAAAGCAATTAGGTTCTACCACATTACACGTATTACATATTCTGGATATTAAATTCTTTTTTCAAACACTAGAACAATTAGGTTCTACCACATCAAGATAAGAACTTCCTTAATAGAGAGGGCTTTTCTTAAACCTTAGACAGACCAACAATTCGACACCACAACAAGATCGTAGATTTTATCAGACATTAAAACAATGCAGCCTTCCTTAGGTAGGGCGTAGTTGGGGTGCTAATACCTTCCCTTTACGCAACTGGTTTCCATACCCGATCTCTGAGACTAGTTAGGGTTTTTAGTAACCAGAATACTAGATGGTGACTCCCAGTCTATAGTTTACTAATAAGAGACAAGAATTCCTTGTCTCTACACATTTTCCAGGAAATAGACCATTACATTTTTCCTTGAGGATAGATGATCGCTGCGACGCCACACACATGCGACAACTAGCATGTCCTATTAATTGATAAAGCTCATATAAAATTACAATCAATAATAGTTTAATAGAAATGTTTAATGAAATTAAATATTACGAGAGATAAGAATTATTATGTAGTACTTGCATATGGTCTGAACCATGAAATTTGAGATTTAATCAAATGTGAATTTCAAGATAGTAAGAATTGACAATGTTGCCTACAAGGAATTTTTTAATCTACCAGTTTATGAGAGTATAAGTGAAAAAGTGTTTAAAAATAACATGTTAAAATTGCACTTACTAAATAAAAGATCTCAATTCATTGTAATTAAATCACATATAAGTATTGTCATAACTTGATTTTGACACTTTTTTTAAATACAAAATAAATGGTAAAAAACAACAAAAAAATCCAAAAATATATTTTTGATGTATTTGTGTTATTTTTTCTATTTTAAGCATCTTTTCAAAAGAATTTAAAATTTAAAATTTTTCTTTCAACACGTTCAATTTCTAACACGCTTATTTCAAAATCATTGATTTATCTTTCTCATTGAGTCAATGTTGACATTGCATTTAAAAAAAAATGTTCGGACAAGGGGACTAAAATACAAAAAAAAAAAAAAAGAGAAAATGAGGGACCAAAGTGATTTTGGGTTCATTGGTCACCAAATTTGCTTGAGGACCATGCAATTATAAGGAAAAAAAACAAATTATTTTGCCTATAAGTAATGAGGGAATCTCACATATAAAAACATGGGATTTTAAGGAGAGCATTGAGCAAAAAAATAAAAAGGCCAAAAACATGACCCTCACAATAGTCTTCCCCTCAAAAAGCCAAACAACAAAAATATGGCTCTCACTTTACTGTCTAACTTTTCCCCATACACATATTAACATATTGTATACATTAATCCAATCCTTGAATAGAAAAAAAACACAAAAAGATCAGGTGACCCTCCCTTCTTTCCTTCAATAATCATTAACCTAATATCCTTCACTATCATCATCAAATAAAGAAAAATATGAGCCTGCTCAAACCAATCATCTCTATCAATGTTACTAATAGTGCCACCTTCTCCTCCCAGCAACGGTGTCCTTCACCACCATCAACCACCACCAACAGCCTAGCTAAACCACAACACCACCATCATAGCCCATAAGCTTTAGTTTTGATTGTTAAACCAACAACAATCACCTACTACCACCATGAAAAGCATTGCTACCAACCAACCTTTCTTCCCCAACCAATAAATTCTTCTTCAACCTCATCAATCTCCTCTATCAAGACTAACTTCAAATGCCACCCATCATTTCCAAATCCATAAAAGAATCCAAACTGAGTTTTTTCTTCTAAAAAGACCATGACAACCTTCATTCACTCTTTTTCTCACTATCAATTATGATTGTGACCTCCATCAACGTTAACAAAACAACAACCATCCAAACTCTATTGATCCAAATTGAACCATCACCTCCTCTTGAACCTATTGGACCCTAATACGAACCAAGTCAGGTCCAAATTTGGTCTTAAAATGTTTGCTGACCAGTTTTGAGAGATTGGACATATCTCTTAAATCGTACGTCAAAATGAGCTAAAATTTTACAGCGATTCACGAGACATATGGAAATATATTTGGTAAAGTTTTAGTTTAAATGAGGTTCGGGAACATATTATTGCAAAGGGTTGAAGCTACTAGACAAATCTTGTCAAATATGTCAAACTAGATTTTTATGTATTGTTTGAAACATTTCTGGAGCTACAAATAGAATTTGTATATGATTCCAGTTGGCATGGAAACTAGACATTTCAAGATTTTCAACCATATGTGATAGGCCTAATAATTCACCAATACAAGAGAGAACAACATGTTTTAAGTCACGCTTGAAAATCTATCAAAAATATGTGAAAATTTGAAATTAAGGCTGTATAGAGGAATTTTGGCATGCAGACTTTGTTTTTATTGACCTACTTTATTTATTTCTTTATTTTTTAATAATTATTTTCAATTTAGATTTGTTTTGGTCAATTAAACATTGTTTAGGGGTTTATTTCATTATTAGACTTAAGTTAGTTGATAATTATTTGAGGCCCACTAGCTTGCTACCCAAAAAAGATCCATTAGGGCTAGTTAGAGGAGACTATATTATGTTTTATTTTTTTGTTACAAACTTTAGTAGCAAGTTAGAAAATAAATATGAGATTTTTTCATTTGTTTGTGGCAAAAACAATTTTTATTTGTAAGAACAAAGATTGTACACTGACTTATCGAAGATTAATTGGCTTCATGACATGATTCGCATACTTAGGGTTCTTAGATGCATGGTTATCTCTAGGTCAAAGTCTTTTTCCAATACATTTGGTTTTAGGTACAAAGTTACCTCTGGGTCAAAGTTCTATCAAACCTGATTTTTGGCTTTCCAGGTTTTTATCTAATTTGTTGGGGGTTGCTTGACCACGTAATCAAGAAGTTTGCATCAGTTGGTATTAAAGCTAAGCTTTAAAAACCAGGTTATATCCTTTATTTTCTTCTTGTTAGTTTCAAATTCCTTAACTTTAGTTGTCTTTGATTAAGTTTTCAATTATTTCATGTCTAAAGCTTAGTACTTTGCATCCAGGGTTCCTAAAAAAAAGATTTTATTTTTTTGTTTATTGTCGTCTTATAATATATCAGTAGCATAAAGAGTAAAAGAAAAAGAAAAAAAATGTCTAAAAATCACTTATGTCAAATCTGCCACATAATACAAACATGGGATAACTTAGACCAAACCAATTTTGAAAATTTTAAAATTTTATATAATGGTTCTAGGTTTCCTAATCACACCCCATGTCGCACCCTCGCCGTGAAGCGTGGCGATCCTTGATTTATTTCAGGGTTTTTCTTTGTTTTGAATAAGAGAGTCATCACCTAGTATTATGGTCACTAGAAAACCTAACCAGTCTTTCAGAGATTCTAAGGCAAAGGACTAGTTGCATAAAGAGAAGGTATTAGCACCCCTAGTACGTCATATCTAAGGTAAGCTGCTTGGTGTTTGGTTTGCTTTATAATTGTTATGGTGTTGGTGTTTTCCTAGGATACATTTTGCTATGATAAACAAACTTGGATTGAAAGTTTAAAAAAAGAAATAACCCTTGGTCAATGTGGATCACACCTTTAGATATGTCTACAAAGTACCGAAGAGAATCGATGCATATCTCTTGAAATCTGTGTTTGATTCAGACTAACTTTATTAAGATAGAAATCCAAGGAGATTCCATGTGCTTTAAAAGCTCATTTTTCCTTTAGTATTTCAAGAGTTTGCGACTCGTAAATCACAAGGAGGAGGGACAAAAATTTAGAAATCTAGGGCGCTTTAAAAAACCTATTTTTTTGCCTTAGTGTTTTATACTCTCATGGCTCTAAACTGTGGAGTAAAAAAATTGAAATGTCCTCGATTATAATCAAGGCTTCTTTCAAGGATGTGTGCGGATTTATTATTCCTAGAAAATTATTTTGGATATTTACCATTCAGGTTTCTTTATCCAAATATTAACAGTGAATAATAATAAATTATTTCCAATAATTTTTTGGATATTCATCCTTTAATGATTTCTTTATCCAAACATTAGCGGTGAATAATAGATGAATTCCCCCCCCCCAAAATAAGATTTTTGTATTTTTTGGAATATTGGCCAACACCCTTTGGAGTTTTACAAACATGTTGTAAAATCCAGAAATGTAAGAAAATAATTTTTGTGTTTAAGAAATCCATGCGAAAACATATTTTTGAAACTTCAAATATTTTTTATATAAGAAAGAGCATTCAAAACATGTTAGGGTATTGGCCGTATGCAACACACAAGAAAACATTTTTTGATATATATGTATATTTGTCACATTGTGTCGAAAACCAGGTATTCTAAATATGAGATTTCTATTTTTACAACACAAAAAAAAAAACATTAGAAAAATAAATACACATGCCTTGCTTGGTTACTGTTCAAGTGAATTAAATTTCACTTGAACAGTAACAAATGCAACTAAGAATGCATGCAAAAGCTAGGAATAAAAGACAGCTTACCTGGTCTGCTGGCGATCCATTTTTTTCAGTCCTCCATTGTCTACGTTTGTCTGGCGTTCTCCTATGTTGCTTGCCTCTTTCTCTTTTCTTCTCTTCTCTTTCCCTTCTTGTCTGTTTTGCTTTACTTTTCTTGAAAGCTGGCGCTGAGACAGATGAAGATGATAGGTGTTGAAGCTTGTACGCTTAGCCAATGGTTGTTGCTTCTAGGGACAACGAAAGCAATGGTCACACCGGTTTTGGTCTTTGTTTGTTTTCTCTCCTTCTACTAATGCTTTCTCTCAAGATGACGAAGATGATGGCAATGAAGGCGTGTTGTGCTGGTGGAGATTTCGCCCTTGCCTCTGTGTTTTCCTTACTTTCGACAATGTCATTCTTATGGCTTTCTCTACCCTGCCTCTCTCTCATTTCTTCTAGTCTTTCTTTTCTCATTTTTCTCTGTTCTCTCCTCTCTTTTCTGCCCCCTTGCTAGGTCATTAGAGGGGCTTATATATAGTCTAACATATCTCTATTTAGAAAAGATTCAATGCATTAATTCTAGGATGCAAATCCCTGCTGATTTGCAGTAAAAAAAAAAAAACAAAAGGAAACTGAAATATCATGATTCTGATGTCTGATTTCTTTCCAGTTTTTTAAAAGATGGTATGGCTTCTTTCTTTCCTTCCATAGGGCCAACTGCTCCCTTTGAAATGAGGCAATAAAAACGTGGTTGCAACTCCAAAAATCAGGCCTGATGATAAAGGAAAACAACAAGAATTTATAGAGAAAAAAAGGAAAGAACTCAGCTGGGAAGGTTTGTGCAGGAAAGAAATCAGACGGGGGGAGGGGTTGTTCTCAAAATGACAATCGTAAAAATGAGAGCAAAACATGACCAGCTCCCCTATCCAGCTTTCAATATCCTTCTTCAATTAAATCCCTCATTCTAGCACTTTTCAATTCAGTCCTTGGTCCAAAAAAAATCCTTTGAATCAGTCCTTCGAACTTGGGCTAGATCCTTCTCACGGCAGAATTCTCTGCTTTCATGTTAGATATTCAAACGGGAATATCTTAAGCTTCTGATATCGACATCAAGTGATTCAAAAGGCCAACTTTTTCTATGTGTCTAGGACTATAACTTTGATGAAGGAATCAAAGTGAGATAAAATCATTTTACAGAACAGAATCTGGCAGTAAACTAGTTGGTCAAAAAGGGTCTCCCGTTCTAATTCAAAAACTGACCATGCCGAGCGTCCTAATACGACTGAGAGTATAAGAACAAATCAACAAAATTTGTGATGGAAATAGAGTTTTTTTAGTGCAAACTCGGGTCAGTATCCTTCTCACTGCAGAATTTTCTACCTTCACATTATATATTCAATCGAGAATATCTTGAGCTTCTGATATCGAAATCAAGCGATTCAAAAGCCTAAAATCATTTACGCGTCTATGACTACAACCAAACATTCCATACCTTATAAATTATAGTGGTTAAATGATGGTGGTGAAGTAAAAGTGAATAAGCAAGTTTTGGTTGCCTTTTATATTGGTAAATATTATGATGAGGTGTTATGTGATATTGTGCCAATACAAGGTAGTCACTTATTGCTTAGTAAATCCTGGCAATATGATAAAAGTGTTATGCATGATGGAGTGAAAAATAGGTATTTCTTTGAGATGAATGGAAGACCCATAACTCTTGTATCTTTGACACCTAAGCAAATATATGAGGATCAACTAAAATTGAAGAAGTAAAAGATGGTTGAAAATGAGAGTTTGTATATCAAGGGGACCTTCTTTACTAACAAGGTTTTTCTTTGTTTTAATGATGATGTTATTCTTCAGCTTGGTACTGATTTTTTTACCTTAGATGATTTTTTTCATGGTACATATATGAGATCAAATCTTTTTAAAGAAGGGGAGGGTGATACAAACCAAGTCAGATCTGAATTTGACCTTAAAATGTCTATTGACCAATTTTACGAGATCAATCATATCTATCAAACCGTACATTGTAATAAGCTAAAATTTTACATAGTGATACTAGACACATGGAACTATATTTTATTAAATTTGTAGGTCAAATGGAGTTCAAGAACATATTATTGAAGAGGGTCAAAGTTACAAGATAAATCTTGTCAAATCTACCATATTAGACCATTATGTACTTTTTAGGATATATTTGAAGCTACAGGTAGAGTTTTGTTTTTCCATTCAAGTTAGTATGAAAAATATACGTCTCAATATTTCCAATTATATATGACAGACCTAGTAATTCATTCATATGATAGAGAACAGCGTGTTTAAAGTCAGGACTTAAAATCTACCAAGAATATGCAAAAGTTGAAAATTCGAACAACATGGAGGAATTTTGGCATAAAGACTTTGTTTTTATTATAATATTTTATTTATTTATTTAATACTGAATAATTATTTTAAATTTGAGTTTATTTTAGCCCATTAGATATTATTTAGGAGTTTATTTTATTATTGAACTTATATTAGTTGATTACTAGTTTAAGACCAATAGCTTGCAACCCAAAAATGTTCCATTAGGGTTAGTTAAAAGAGATTATATTGTGTTTTTTTAGTTGTAAATTTTAGCATTAAGTTGGAGAATAGACGTGAGTTTTTTATTTGTTTGTTTGCGATAAAAACAACCTTTCTTTATGGGGACAAAAATCATATACTGACTTATCAAAAATTAATTAGCTTTGTGACATCATTCACATACTTACAGTTCTTAGATATAAGGTTATCTCTAAGTCCAAGTATTTATTTCAATACCTTTGGTTCTTAGGTACATAGATACTTTTGGGTCAAGATTCTATCAAACCTAATTTTTAACTTTCCAAATTGTTATCTATTTTGTTGGGGGTTGCTTGACCACGTAATTAAGAGGTTCACATCAAACCCTCTTACTCTTCTACACAAACACCTAGCCATGACTTTCCCCATATCTTTTGACGCTGCCTCGTCATAGCAACAATGAAACACCCATCACACCTTTAGCTTTGCTCATGGAGAAGAATATTGAAACAATAAAAAAAAATATAAACTAAGATAATAAAAGAAGAGAAAAGGAGAAAATAAAATATACTGTTTTGTGTGGTTTTTCTTTACTTTATAGGTAACAACAGACATCGTCACATAAACCCACATGCTGGTAATGGTGGTGGCGCCAACTACATGCATCACCATTGTTCCAGTGGTCTTCTAGTGTTGATTTCAGTATATCCTTAACACATCAAACACCTCAAAAGGTTGATCTATAATCTCAAATTATTTTTTTGGACAAATTATCAATCTATATCCTTGACAAAATGCTCATTGTTGTGCATAAATTTTGGATTGTTTGGATATTATTTTACTTGGATCGATGAGTGTTAAATTGTGAGTTTATTTTAGGGTTGTGATTGTTAATTGAATATTAAATGTTGATTCATGACTTACGTTTGGGTTTACGTTGATTTGAACATTAAATAATGATTCATGGACTATGTTTGGATCTATATTGATTTATTTGATTTGGCATGACATTTGAATTATGTTCTTGAATTTAATAAGATTTGTGTGGATTTTTTATGTTGCTTGATTTTAAGTTGATGAACATTTAGCTAGCATTGAGTTAATATCCTGAACATAATTCAAATGTCATGCCAAATCAAATAAATCAATATAGAAAGTAGTTGATATTTTTACCTTATGTTCTGTTTATTTTGTGTTTTGCCAAACATGTCATTGGTCTTAATTTTAATAAATTATCAAATTTTTTAAAGGTAATCTTGAAATTAATTTTGAATTCCTTATTTTTTTATACATTCATATTTAATATTTGAAATTGTGACCTACACGCGAGGTGCTTTTTCGGTATTTAATAAATCGGTTTCCTTCCAAAAACAAATTACAAAAATCTTTCTTTTAAAAAATACAACTTTATTTTAAATTTCTTATGGCTAACACTCTCAAAAATAAAAATAAAAATTATATTTTAATAAATAATAAAAACAAAAAAATACATGGCATGATTTAGCAATTTTTTAATACCAAAATTCAAGAAAAATAATTTTATTGATATTTTTACATGTATTAATTTAATAACCAGTTTATGAAATCCTTGAGCGCTTACCACACATTGGATTCGACAGACAAAAATTCCATTACATTGAAGATGTTAAAAAGTATCATGTTGGAGTGTTTAGTTCATGGAATCTTCTCGCACTGTTAGCTTTCATCTTGTTCTTGCTTTTAACATAGCTGCAAGCATTTTGCTCAGTTTATGGCTGTTCTTGCTTGTTTTATAAATTTTTTTTTATTAAATGTTGCTTTTATGATGATAATAAATTTTTATTTAAAAAACATCAATGCTTCTAAAAACAAATTAAATAAATAAATAAGAAATAGAGTTTTTTATTAGATATATATATATATATATATATAAAATAAATAATTTAATTCAAGTCATTAGAATTTTTATAAATACTATTTTTTTATAATTACCCCTTTAATTCTTATTAAATAAACCATGTTGCTAATTAAAAAAAAAACGTATATTAATGTGCAAAAAATAAATACTACAATATTGAGTGAAGATAATGTTGACTAAAACAAGATATTTTTCTTTTAGAATTTAATCAATGGTTTTTTTACAAATATTTATTTTAATTCTTATATAATGAAATAAAAATAGATTTTGAAAAATGCTGGATATCGTACGTAGCAGCGTGCGCGTGTTTAGTGTGTTTCAGTTTTAACATTGGAGAGGTAAGAAAGAACGAAGATTCAAGCTATAAGCAAGAACCCTACCGACCAAACTGAAATTTCGTTTGTCAATTAGGCAGTCAACCAACCAATTAATTCAAAGCCAGCTTGTGTTCGCAACAACGAAACACCAGAAGTCATATGATCCATCCATGGTCTTCTGTCAATTTATTTACTGCAATTACGCGTTATCAAATTCAGAGAGTTGCTCGGTGTAGAATTTCCTTGCAGCTACGAGTGATTCTTTCAGTGATCATGTCGGATTGCCACTTCAGAAAAGTCTCCCATAATTCCATAAAATGAAAGTTCTGTGCTCCTGCAAACCCACAAGACCATTCGTGCATGCTACCACAAGTACTTAAACTTCAACGGTGAAACTCTAGCATGGATGATGGCCATTGATGCATCATTCTTGCTTGAGTTCCTACAAGTCTATGATCTCCGTGGCCCTAAAATGCTATCCGAAGTTTCCTCAGGAATGCCTCATTTTCTTGAATATTCCTATCGGAAATCAAGCTGTAATGCAATTCTTCGAGATATAGTGATGTTGGAGAATCAAATTCCACTATTCACATTGAGGAAGGTGCTAGAATTTCGATTTCTGTCATTAGAATCCACCGACGACATGTTGTATTCCATGTTAATGGGATTCTGTAAAGAGCTTTCTCCATTCAAGACAATGGTGGGGTTGCCAGTAGCAAGGGTTTCGGAACATGCCCACTTGCTAGACTTTTTGTACCACATGATCGTGCCCAAGGTTGAAGAATCTGTCAATATACCTGAAGAAGTTAATGATCATACCAAAGCCACACAAGAAAACGAAGAGCCTTCAGTTGGCTCTACTTACATGAAGCAACTACTGATTGAGATTTGGAATCTGTTTTCAAGTCTAAACATAAGTTTCCTCAACAAATTGCTAGAATCAGCACCTGTTGCAGTGATACTCAAATTGCCTTGGTCAACCCTCTCCAATGTTCTTGGGTTTGGATCCGCGAAACAACCTGACGCTTTCTCTGAATCTCAAAGTGTTTGTTCCAGCATCGACCAACCACCTCTGGTTGAAGAAATCACAATTCCTTCCGTCACTCAGCTCTCCAAATGCGGGGTGCGTTTTGTGCCTAGTAAAGGCAGCATCTCAACCATCAACTTTGACAAGAAGACATGTACATTTTACCTCCCGACGGTGAGTTTGGATGTAAATAGTGATGTAGTCTTAAGAAACTTGGTAGCATATGAAGCATCAAACGCATCGGGTCCGATGGTTTTTACACGTTACACAGAATTGATGAATGGGATTATCGATACCGAGGAGGATGCAAAAATACTTAGAGAAAGAGGCATTATTTTGAATCATTTGAAGAACGATGAAGAGGTGGCTAACATATGGAATGGGATGAGCAGGTCTATTAGATTGACAAAAGTTCCATTCTTGGATAAGGCGATTGAAGATGTTAACAAGTATCATGATGGACTGTTTAAAGTTAAGGTTGAAAAGTTCATGAAGCAGCATGTATTTAGTTCATGGAAGCTTCTCACACTGTTAGCCTCCATCTTGCTCTTGCTCATAACATCGCTGCAAGCGTTTTGCTCAGTTTATGACTGTGCTCGCTTGTTTCACATCCACTACTAGCTAGTCTTTGGAGTCTACTAAAGTACTATCGCATTACCATAAAAGGCTGGACCAATTGTTGCTCAACATGCAAGGTGTTTATGTATTTATTTCTTTGTTTTTTTAGATGTCTTTTTTATTCATGGTTTGCTTTTTTGAATAAAGATTTATTATGATTTTAATAGCAAGTTTCAATCAAAAAATAAAAGAAATATCTTGATAATTCTTATACCATTATATAAAAAATAAATAAAGGAATAGTTATTTTGAGAAAATTGTATAAAAGATCCATTGTTAAAAAGTTAAAAAAATGTAGTATATTCTTATTAAATATCCATGAACAATTACTTTAAAAAAAACTCTAATGTTATTTTAAAAATATAGTATTACAAGTGATTTTTTTAAATATCATTGTAATTATTTTATAGTAGAATGATTTTATATTAATATAATTTTTTTTCAAAATACTTTGTTTCTTTATATATTTTTCTTTCAAATAAATTTTTAATCATTTGGATTCTTCAAAGATTTTTATATTGATGAAGTTTATTTCACTCTAAGTGAGTTTTTCAAAATAATTTTTATACTAATATGAATTATCTCTCCATTCATTGTTAAATTTTTAAATTATATTTTTGAAACAATATGGTTCATTCCACTCTAACATGTGTGGAATTTTTAAAATGATTTTCAATTCAATACACATTATCTCTCCATTAATTGCGTTTGGAGTTTTCAAATATTTTTAAAATAAATGTTATCAATGTGATTTATTCCACTTAATGTATGTGATTTTTCTTTTTATATTGTATTTTTATTATTTTCAAAAAAATTATAGATATCTATTGCAACCCATATTAGATTGTGTCTTTTTTCTATATTGTTTTTTTTTTATTTTTTTAATATTTTTTATCTTATGTTTAAGATTTCAAATACAGCTTCATGATTTAATATCTATTGCCAACCTCCTCAAATTTCGTTTGTCAATTAGGCAATCAACTAACAGGTTAATTAAAAGTTACTATGTATTCGCAACAACGATATACTAGAGATCATATGTGAGATGAAGACTTTAACCGGTTTAATAAAAAAAAATTAAAAATTATTTTTTTATTTTCAAATTATTTTAATATACTAATATTAAAAATAATTTTTAAAAATAAAAAGTATTATTTTAATATATTAAAAATAATATTTTTAAAAATAACTATTGTTATATACACTTTTAAAAACTCCTAAGCTTGAATCCAGCCACGGAATTTAAATACCATGGAATGAAAATTCCCTCCATCAATAGACCCGCAAAAGGAATATTATTGGTCACTTGTCAATTTATTTACCAGTAATTACGCGTAATCAGATTCTGGATTCACATCGTGAATCTAATGCGAGATTTCCAGTGTGGAATTTTCCTTGGCATTTCAAATCCAATTATTTTTTTAAATATTTTTTTATTTCTATTCAAAACTAAAAATCAAATGGTCAATAACAACTATATTTTGAATTGAATGAGTTTACATCAATATATGATTTTCGCATGATTTTAAGATCCAGAAAAAAAATGAAGAAAGGTAGCAGTTCAGGATTAATAAAGTGATTAAAATTGGAATGCATTTATGAAAAAAAGACCCAAACATCACGTCTTGTTTCAAATTTCATCTCAATTCTTTTAGTATTGTATTTAATATTTAAAAAATTAAAACAAAAAAAAAATAAAAAAGAATAAAACTAAAATAAAAAACCAAAATTTTATTATTAATTTAAAAAATATTATTGAATATAATTTATCTAGTAGATAAAAGTTGAAAGAAGAGGGAGAGGAGGGAGATTTTCACGGAGACCAAGCAGGGGATAAGGTAAACCACATGTACCAATGAGGTTTAACAACAACTTATCGTACAATCATCTAAGTTTAGTCATCTTGGATCTAAGTTAGGCTATCTCAACATTAAGTTGGGTAATCTAAACTTCAATTTGTTCTCGTACAATTTCCTGGATACCTAAAGATTGACAGTTCAAACCGGATTATGAGAAACCAACAGTTGATACACTACAACTTGTCTGCATATCTTGGGTCTTAGTATTTGAGATATAGTAAATCTTATTTTTATCAGGTCCATCAGATAATCCAGCCTCCAATCACAAATCCAGATTGAGTTCCAGATTGATCAAAAAATCATCCTCATATCTCTCCTACAATCAGGTATTATATGTTTCTTAAAAAATAAAAAATAGTCATCAAATTTTAAAAATAATAACTTAAGAGAAAAATTGTTAAAATCTAACTTATCATGAACTTCTACACTCGGTTATCCATGAGTTACTGCACCTCTTTCTAATGGTCCTCATTTCACATAAAAGTTTTAATAAAAAGCTTCATTGATTTTGGATCACGTCCAAGAACCATAACTTATAAAAAGAAGCTATTATTAGCTAAACATTTTCATATAAAACAACAATGTTTTTTTAAAAAAAAATGTATGCGAGAAAACAAAATTGATGAATGGGATTATCGATACCGAGGAGATGCAAAAATACATAGAGAAAGAGGCATCATTTTGAATCATTTGAAGAACGATAAAGAGGTGGCCAACGTATGGAATGGGATGAGCAGGTCTATTAGATTGACAGAAGTTCCATTCTTGGATAAGGCGATTGAAGATGTTAACAAGTATCATGATGGGCTGTTTAAAGTTAAGGTTGAAAAGTTCATGAAGCAGCATGTATTTAGTTCATGGAAGCTTCTCACACTGTTAGCCTCCATCTTGCTCTTGCTCATCTATTTTCTGCGGACAACAATCTTTTGTCTGCAAATGCCTCTGTTCCTTCTACTAATAATATTGTTGACATACTGAGGATTTACTGAAGTTGAATCAAGGCAACAGATTAACATTGGTAAGGAAACAAACAAAAAAAAAACATTGGTATGGGCTCTGTTATGTTGAGTCCAAATACAAAAAGCAGGTGTGCCGGACAGGATTTCAGAGATTCTTAGGGTGCGTGGCACTACTAGGGATGGTCGGTGTCTTGGCTTGTTGGGAAAATTGGCTTTCATATGGTTAAAGGGAAATTCTGAAGTCCTCATAAAGTGGGATAGATCAGTGTTTTTTGGGTTATAATATATATATATATATATATATATATATATATATATATATCCTTTATTTCTCGTCAAAAAGATTGAAATTTCTTTATCTCTTCCACGTTCTATATATAAAGATATTTGTTGGTTTATTGAAATATTCTAAGAACTTCTTTCGAAATTATTTTTCTTCTACTTTTATCTTTTGTGTTTATCCTAACACTACTAGATTTAATAATTTTACCGATAGAAATTTCTGTCAGTATTTACACTAGCAATCCATCGATACATATGTTACCGATGGACTCACGGATGAAAACAATCCGTCAGAAAAACTCTTGTCGGCAATTTATGGACCGTCAATAGTAAATATACCGATATATTTTCCGTCGATAACCTCGTCAGTAATATTTTAAAAATATATATTGAACAGAAGTAGAAAAATAATTAAAATTAAATAAATTAGTGTAAAAATCAAATATTTATTACAAATTTAAACATTTATATGTTCAATATAATAAATATAAAAATAGAGGCAACGCTGAAGAAAGGGGAAAATGCTAGTCATCGTCAAGACATAATGGCCAATTAAAGGATGCACATACTCATCTATAACCTTATCTTCGTTACTAATTGGAGAAGTTCTTCATAATTAGTAGTGAGCCATTCATATTTATCATTAAAATAGACCGTCCGATCTTGTATCCGTTTGTCTAATATCACCACAAACTCCAAAGGTTGAACATTTGGAATTAATTATGAGTATCGTGCCAAAAATCAAATCTTTAATCAAAATTTCGTATAAAATTTTTATTTTTAATGTGATAATATTTTTAATCATAAATTTACAAAACATTATTCAAAATTTACAAAAATTCAAAATAATAATTAAAATTAATCCTACACATTTACTTGAAATTGAAGAACAAAATTGAAAAAGAAAACAACTAAAATTCAACAAAATAATGCAAACATTATTACAATAACAATTAAAATTTAACATAATTATTTATAAGTGATAATATTTTTAATCCTAAAATTTTTTTAAAATATTCTAAATGGAATAGATACTAAATAATAATTAAAATTAATCCTACATATTTAATTGAATTTGAAAAAAAAAACAAATAACTAAAATTCAACAAAATAATGCAACAATTATTTCAATAACAACTAAAATTCATGTCATTTATTAATTCATAAAACTATTAAGAACACAAAATTGAACAAAAATAATCACAAAAAAACAAAAATAATGCAAAACGAACACAAAAAAGAAGAAAAGGTAATGAAAAATTCTTATCTTAATGGTGTGTTCTATTTTGGCTCTTAGTTAAAAAAAAAAAAACCAAAAAAAGGAAATTGTTAATAAAGCCAAAAAAAAATTAGAAGAAAAATGAATAAAGATAGCATACCTTAGGATGAGAAAGGAAGAGAATACTTGATCTCGGGTGAGAAAGAGAGAGAGAAGAGAAGAGAAGAGAAAGAGATATAAACGAATGTGTTAGAGAAAAAGATGAAGCCTTAATCTATCATGATTCTAGTATTTTATTTTAGTTTTCACTAAAGGGATTACTGACAGGCAATTAAATTTTAATATTTTTAATATTTTCATTGGTGATTTTGTCTATAAAGTCTAATGAAAATTTTCAACTTGCATAAAAGTTTTTAGAAAGCCCCTCCAAATATTGTTGATAGCTTTTCATTCCATCGGTGATTCCATTGGGAAAAAAATGAACAATCAAAAGATTATTAATTATCACTATATTGAGAAGTGAACAGTTCTCATGGTCTCCAGAATATACTGACGGACACATTCTGTCGTTATACCGATATTTAATGAACATTGTGAACAATGTCGTGGAGAAGTGAACAATTCTTATTATCACTGTAATATACTGATGGACACATTTCGTCGGTATACTCGTATGTAATGAACACTATAAACAGTATCAACGAGAAGTGGAGTAGTTCCCATGGTCTCTAGAATATACCAATAGACACATTTTGTCGGTATACTCGTATATAATGAATACCATGAACAATGTTAGGGTGAAAAAGAACAATTCTTATAGTCTCTAAAATATACCGACAAATATGTTTCATCAGTATACCAGTATATAATGTACAATTTGTCGGTATTTCTATTGGTATAAAACGTGTCTAATGCCAAATTTTATATGTATTCACTATCTATCCATCCTGCAAATACTTAAATTCATAGCTTTACCACAACACAATAACACTAGTTCACATAACAATAATAGAATAAATATTTCATTGTCATTCAATAATAAATTAACATCATTGTCATTAAATTAAAGTGAATTTCGTCTATAAATATTACATTATAGTTTATGGCATTACACATTCATGTTGTGAAAATTAATAAAAATTCTCTACTTCTTCGTCAATTGACTCGTCCTCATCTCTATCACAATATTGTATATTGATTTTATCGTTATCATCTTCATCGACTTGTGTGTGTCCGTTGGAGCTCAAAACATCATTTAACTCCTCAGCGTCAACATCAACAAAAATATTCTTGGATATGCAAAAATTTGAAGTTTCTTCTAAGTCATTAGATGGAGCAATTTGATATAGATCAACTAACTCACCATGTTAAAAGACATCATCTCCCACAGTTAATTCATCATTTCCATCCTGAAAAACCTTAACACAACCTCTAGGTTTGGTTTTCACTACGCATAACCAATCATTTCTTGAACGACTCTCTCTAAAGGAAGGATTGTATATGTAATAAAGTTGTTGTCATTATTGGCGAAAACAAAGACATCGTTAACATTACAGGAAGGTTTGGTTTTCACTACGCATAACCAATCATTTCTTGAACGACTCTCTCTAATTTCTTTACCAGTGGTGTGATACTAATAGCATTTGAATAAAAATACTTTATTCTACTCGCTATGATATTACAATTCAATAACCTCTTCCAACTTTCCATAGTAGTTGTTGTAACCTATTTTTAGGTCCCCACACAAAAATAAAAAAAATAAAAAAAGATAATAACAATAATAATAAATAATATATAGCCGGAAGAAATTAGAAAAATAATAGAAGGTGGGAACGCTCAGAAAATGGTCAGAAAAATTGATTAAGAATGATAAAAATACAAAGATTGAAATTTTGACAGTATATTCTTAAATGATGAGAGCCCTGTTGGAAAAAGAAAAGTTAATTTGAGGAGAAAAGTCCAAAATAGGATGTTTATGGACTTAATTGGATTTTATTGAAGGTTTAATTGAATTTATAGAGGGTTTGATTGCAAGAGAAATGGATTTTTAAGTCAATTTGGGTTTTAATTGGAAGAAATTAAAGTTCTGGGGTCAAATTATAATTTTTGAGAGTTGATTTGGTCAAATCAAGGGCTTAATTGCATAAATTTGAAGTTTGATGGCCAATTAAGGACTTAATTGAGGAAATCCGAAATCAAGGACCAAATTGGAAAAAGACGCGTAAATAGAGGGGCTATAATTAACCAAATCAGGGGTCAAATTGAAGAAATTAAAAGTGTATTGATCAATTGAGGGTCAAATTACATAAATCAGAGACCAAGGACCAAACTGGAAAAGATGTGGAAATATTGGGTTCGAATTGAAGTTCAGCAGGGGTGAAATTAAACAAAATTGAAAGTTTGAGGCCAATCAGGGGTAATTAGAGATAAATCATAAATTAAGGGACTAAACTGTAATTGGTAGAAAAATACTATTCATTATCTTCTTTAGAGAGGCTGCCCGAGGGGCCTCCTTCCCAAGGCGTTTGACGCCTCGTTTCTTCCCTAAATTAAATTAAACCTGCATGAAAACGATACCCTGACACCTGAATACAACCTAGTATGAATCGTTTTGGCTGATCGAGGCTATAGAGGCCGCAGCACCGCCCCAAAGTGGCCAACCTGACCAACCATTTTCCTGCAAAACTGGCAGTTCATCATTGCTTCTTTGAGGCAGTGGTTGGAGTGTGTTTGGGTCGAACCAAGGGCTGAAACTTGGCACTAGAAGAGAAGAAGTGTTCCTCTTCCATCACCTATAAATAGATGTGATTTTCATGCTTCAACGGGGGAGAAATTTGGGTCTAAAGACAGCCAAAAAACAGCCTCCCTAACCCGATTCCTGCTGCTAGCAGAACCTGCCTCTCTCTCTCTCTCTCTCTCTCTCCACCGCGCCGTTCAGTCACCAACATCATTACCACCGGCTTGAAAACCTCCATCTCCATCACAAGCAACCGCCCGAACACCTCATATAGTGAGAGCGTCGCCGAGCCTCTCTCCTCTGCAACTTTTCTTCTTCTTTCACCAGCAACTGACACCGGCGACCATTCCTTCCACCAAAGCCCGCTGAGCCACCGGCAGAGCCTCCTCGCAGCAGCCAAGCTTCCACTGCAGGTCAGCCTCCTTCCCCTTCCCTTTCTTCTTCTTCTTCTTCTTCTTCTTCCTCGGTGGTGTCCATTGTTCACGTTACATGAACAATGGAGAGTAATCCACTATTCATTTTTAAAAAAAAAATTAAAATTCCATAAAAAATCTTTTCTAAAAAATGGTGCTTTTCTTGTGTATTTTTCTATCTATTTTGTGTAATATTGGTTTGTATTTTTATACCGTAAAGATACAAATCCGGTATTAAAATACATGGTTTTCATCGAAACATTGCAAAAAAAAAATTATAAAACCAAAAAAATATATTTTGTTTTCATGCATACAGCCAAGTCTCTCAAAGATATATATATATATACACACACATCATATTTTCCTATAACAAAAAAAAAATCATATTGTTTTTTACACA
>JAAWWB010001923.1:0-25003 GCA_018804465.1 Populus tomentosa
ATTTTCGATTGGGTGAGGACATATTATTAGAGGAGTAGGTAGGTGATTTCAACCTTCATCTATTTTTGTTAAATTCTTGAGGAACTTTTTATAAGGTATTGTTGTTTGAATTCTATTATTTGATTAACCATGAATTATAAAGAATATTGAGATTATCTTTGGCTAATAGTATCCATGCTAGATAGTCAAGAATGAATGATAAGATTAGTTTTGGCTAATAACATTCATGCCAGATAGCCAATAATAAATGTTAAAGATTAGCTTTAGCTAGTGGTATCCATATTGTACAGTTAGGAACAAATGATAAGATTAACTTTGATTAATGGTATCCATGTCAGATAGTTGAGAATATATATATAAGATTAACTTTGGCTAATAATATCCATGTTGGATAGCCGAGAATAGATGTTAAAGATTAGCTTTGGCTAATGACATCTATGCTAGATAACTAGGAAAAATGTCAAAGATTAGCCTGCCTAATGATATCCATGCTGGATAGCTGGGAGTAAAGGATGAGATTAACTCTGGCTAATGGTGTCCACACTAGGACAACCAGAAGTGAATATTAAGAGTAGCCTCAGTTGAAAGCATTCATCGATATGAAGAAAGAAAGATTATAACGTATTATTTTCAATCGAACTAATACGTTATAATCTTTCTTTCTTCATATCGATGAATGCTTAAGAAACTATATAAATTGGTTATAGCTAGGGATGAATCATTTACGCACTGAAGAATTCTATATGTATAAGAATTCCTAGACCATAATATATGTCATCAGTTGTTTGTCGAACATAGCTTAAAATAAAGTAATGTGTACTATTTTGCATGAAGATGTGAAGTAATGTATTCAAGATAGACCCAATAAAAAGTTATTAATGTGAACCTGCTTTTAGATATTAATCTTAACCACAACTAAACGTTTATTTGCTCAATTGTAACATAATTAATGTTTATGCACGTACATCAAGTTTGATTTGTAATAGGACTATCTCATGACCATGGTATCTAGAAATCTCATAATATACACCTTGTAAAACTGTACAATCATGTAATAATCTACGTAGTAGTAAGAATATGTGACTTGTATTTTGTAAAACTGTATGATGTTGATATTTGAATATAGGATATGTAAATTATGATATGTTGGTAAATTTTATATTTTACATATGGTGTTTATATACCTTTCATTTATATAATACTATTGTATCTTACATGTATGTAGTCCATATAAATGCTTAAAGATGATCAACTATTAACATGATAAATGGTATCATGAAATATACATTTTAAGAAGAATGGAAATCAAGAATTGTTGCATTAGACATTTTACTAAAAGACTATGACACAAAAGAAAAAGAAAATAAACCCTCATTTTTTTCTTATTACGCATAAGCAATATATCGAAATAAATTAAATTTTATGGGCTATTATATTTTTTTAACTAAAGGATATATTAAAGGCAAGAAAACCTATCCATGAAATGGTTGATATGGGATTCTTTATAGATGTCACCATCATAACCTAATGACGAGAGTTTTGAGCTAATGAAGTTACTAGGTTTTGTAGAGGTGTTCAAAGTGTGGTGGTGAAATGAACTTTGATTACTTAAATGCTAGTGTAATTGATGTCGCAAATTTAATGTAGATTCTTTTTACCATAACTACTTTATGATTCTTTTTATTTAACAATGATTATTTATAGTACACGGTTTTAAAAACCAAAACAATTTGTTTAGGCTATAATCCAAATAGAGAAATAAAAATAGGAGTAAAGCCGCTTCTCCCATATTCAAACCATGAACAAAAAATGCACCCATACATATTTTTTCATCTTTAATTTTAATTAACTTCATGCATTTTTACATTCATTCTGCATGTATTTTTAATTTACAATACTAACATGGCATGAGAGAGGAGAGAGGGGAAAAAAAGAGAATGAAAGAATGAATCATTGGGGATTTGATATCCATTCTTGACACACCTAATACTATTAAAAAGAACTCGATGGAATAATTCTAACCACCAAAAAAGGTCAAAGTGGGTTGCACACACCATTTAAAGGTACCAAAGTGACCCACTTTTTAGCGAATGCATTGCACACATTAGAGGGGAAAAAAAATATAGATGTAGCCCATTTTTGCCAACAACACAAAAAGGGTGCCTCTAGTTCGTTTAAGTGAGACATCCAAATTGACTACTTCTAGATCTTTTAGGCCATAATACAAATAGACTGTTATTCAGTCCACTTGGACTAACTTAACTTCTTTCTCTCTCATTTTGAGCCAAAATACTTATTTAGATTTTATCACAGTACCAAAATAATTCTCTGCATATATTTCAATGTATTTTTCAAGTTTTAAAGAGCTAGAACACGACACGTGCAATGGTCACACATATAATTTTTTCATCTTTTCCTGACATTATCTACAAGTAAAAGCTTTTTATGCAACATTATGTTTTTACCAATGATCATAGGGCGAACATGCACCCTATTCTATGTAGAAATGAATCCCTCTTTTTTGCATGATTGGTTATTTTTCATCAATATGTCTCTGGCAATTCACTAATCACTTCAATTAATGGTAGGCACGGGAAAACCCCATTTCTATATGAAGTTTTTTTTTTTCATGACATCATAAATGACATTATTTATGGGGAACTGAAAAAAATGTATGTTCATTCCCTTTCACTACTTGTTAAAAATCTTTCTATAGCTAACAAAAATTTAGAACAAGAGTAACTTATCTCCTTACCTCAAGGACTCTAGCTCCCTATGGTCTTAAAAAACTATCCTCTTAGGTCAAATGCTCAATGATGTTATCATAACTATGCAACTGCATCTTTATACCTTTTTTCTTACACAATAATAAGCTCTCATGCAGGAACTACTAATTATGCAATGACAACTCTAGTTCCTAAAAAGACAAGGAAAAATGACATATAAATGAGTAACTCTTGCTCTTCAACAATCAGCAAAAGTTACACCCATTGTTATCATATAAGACACTCTAAATAAGGATCGAGTTGTCATGGATCCCTATACGAGTCTCACTCATGCACCCTCATATAAAAAGAACTAGGCATGAGATGAAATTCATGATTCAACAAATTAAACTCGAGCTCTACCAAGTGGGAGAATTTTTGTTTCGTCATAAAATACTAGATAGTTAGCCAAAAATCTAAAGACTGTCACTAAAAAAGTTAATTTAGACAACTTGAGGGGCTCACAGACCCCTCATATCACATTTAAAATGTGAGATATATATAAGCTTAAGCTTGTCACATAAGATAATGATGCTATATGGAAAGGTTTTACAACAATACTTTATAGGTATGCATGTGCATGGTACCATAGTCTATATCCTAGCTTTATCCTCTATTTTTGTGATTTCAACTCTAAACTCACTCTTGCTTCAACATAAGTATTCAAACCAAAAAGAGCACCACCAAGCTTCTCACCATCATAGAGCAAGAAGATGGGAGCATTAAAGCCTATCTCTAATGGTTCAATATGGAAAGACTCATTGAACTCATTGCCATATAAGCTTTAATTAGTGTAATATATATTTCCTATAGGAAAGGTTATACACGTTTTCTAACAGAATCTCATTAGTGTTAATTAGGCCATGAAAAATTATATTAAGGTTGATGATAAAGTTGGAAAGTTGGAAGGGATATTGTAGTGTTAGTACTATCGGGTGAAGAACAATATAATGAAGTTTCTAAGTATGAGGGTATTGTATTTGATTTTCATTATAAGAAGAAAAAGTTCCTTGGATTTGGTGTGACTCCTAATTGGTTAAAGCATAATATTTTTTGAGAGCTTCATTATTGAAAAACTAATGTCATCTGTCATAATTTGGATGTCATGCATATCAAGAACAATATGTTCAATAACATTTTTAAGGCAATTATGGACGTGAAAGAGATAACAAAGGACAATATGAAAGTTGTAATGGATCTAGCTTTGGATTATGACTGTAGGAATATGAAGTTAAAAATGATGGGTTATATGTTGCAAAACCTAAAGCCACCTTCTCTTTAGACAATAATGCATAGCTTCTAGTTTATGAGTAGCTTAATATTTTGTGATTTCTTGATGGATATGCTTCAAACATAACTAGATTGATGAATTTGAGGAATATGGATTTTTTAGAATGAAGAGTCATGAATGTCATGTGTTTATATGCAAACATTCATTCCAATAGCTTATAGGGATTTATTGCTAAAAAGAATGTGAGATGCACTCACTAAGATTAGTCATTTTTTTAGATATATTTGTCCAAACAAGTTGCATATCTAACACATGGAGCAATTTGAAAAGAACATCATTGAGATAATTTACAAACTTGAAATGATCTTTCCTCCCTTATTCTTTGACATAATAGAGAATTTTCCCATACATTTAGTGAATGAGGCAAAAGTTGGAGATCTTGTTTAATACATATGGATGTATCCATTCAAAAGGTTAAGGATTACATCCTAAGTAATTATGAAATCTACCTTTTTTTAACATTAAATTATTCATCTCTAACTACTTGTATGCAAATACTTGTTCAATATTGAGAAAAATATTAAAAACAAAGTGCATGTTAAAGCTTCTATATGCGAGACTTTTATTGTTGAAGAGATTTCAACATTTACCTTATATTATTTTGAGTTTCACTTAAGAACAAGAATCAAGCATATTACTAGAAATGATGATGTTGGTGAACTACCTTCGAGAGTGAATTTGTCAATATTGTTGAAAAGATTTCAACATTTACCTCATATTACTTTGAACTTCACTTAAAAACAAGAATCAATCGTATTAATATAAATGATGGTTTTGATGAATTACCTTCAAGTGCAAATTTGTCAATATTGTTAAAGAGATTTCAACATTTACCTCGTATTATTTTGAGCTTCACTTAAAGCAAGAATCAATTGCATTACTAGAAATGATGGTGCTGGTGAGCTACCTTCGAGTGAAAATTTGTTAATATTTTATCTTCTCATACAACCATTATCAAAGAAACCAGTAAGGAGAAGATATTTGATAGACATCGAATTCAAACAAACACATAATTATATGATATTTAATTATGATGAATTTAGACCTTTTGTTCAGTAAGTCAATTTTACTATTATATAGTTGAAAACCATTTTCTCTTATATTCTCTTATAAACTAAATTTAGTAACTTTCTTATAGGTAACATTATCAATTATTGTTATATCAAAATTTAAATGTTAGTGAAGCTTAAGATTTTAAATTACATGATGAAAAATTTACCACATGGTTTAAAACATATGTAAGTATTTAATAATTTGTAACTCCTAAATTTAGAATTATATATATATATATATATATATATATTTGATCGATAATAATTATTAACTTTAACTAAGTGCTTAACATAGAAGCCAATACTGGTAGATTACAATTGCTATCTTTGAATCCTAAAAGAAAGTTCTAGTGTTTGAATGGGTATTGCATCAATGGATATTTGTTTCCATACTAAGCAATATGGTGATGGTAGAAAGACCTATAATAGTGAAGTTCGTGTAAAGGGTTAAACTTTTAATGAGTTTGAAGTTAATTATTATGATAAATTAGAAAAGATGATTGAATTGCAATATCATAGGTCGCAAGATACACTAATTTTATACAAATATGATTGGTATATACCTATAGAGAAATTAATCACCATGGTTTGGTCAAAATCAATAAAAGAGGTAGATTTCGCAACATAAATAATGTTTTTGTTTTTTTTAAACAATGCCAATAAAGGTTTTATACATACACTTTTTCCTTTATAAAGGATCATAATAGAGCTTATTAGTTATCCATTATGAGAACCAAACCTAGGAGTCAGTGTTCAAGTTTTTGAAAATGATAACAAAAAAGTAATTGGGAGAGACAATCTCTTTCAAATAGATTAGTTAATTGATTCGAGTTAGAAAATCAAGTTTTTATGTCACTGAGAGTATTTATATTGATGTTGATAAATTAAATGTAATATTGATTACTAGTAGACATAGAGAAGTAGATGAAGATGACGGGATTGACCTTGAATACAATAAAGAAGATGATGTTGGACATTATAATGATAAAAATAAAGAGGAAGGTCCTGATTAAAAAATGTTGAATTAATTTAGATGTGATCTTTTATTGTTTTAAAAAAATAAAATTGCATATAACATTTATTAGTGCTTTTATAATGCATTACATTAATATTAGTTGGAGATTTTTTTTTTATGATTTTTTGAGATGTATTCATTATTTTAGTCATTGCACACATGATTTTTTTTATTGTGGTGGTAAGTTTAATGTGAGAAATAGTTAGTTTTAAGATACTTGGTTTTATTGTTGTTGTTGTTTAGGTGATAATTATTAGCTTAGGGATTATAACAACTAACCAACAAAAAAAAAATGTTGATGGAATCACTAATGAACTAACAATTCTTTCAGAATTGCTATCGACAATTTCATCATAATCTCCCCACCCATTTTGGAACTTTTAACAAAATATATAGAAGGTTTAGGACTTTCCAACAACATTAGAGACAAACAATTTTGTTAGCAATTAAGGTGCAAATGGAGTTGCCGACAAATAATAGATAGTAAAATCCTATTTTTTGATAGAATATTCTGTTGGTATTGGAAGTTGTTGATTGAAATGCCAACATAAATAAAATCATGAAAGAGTAGTGTACAAGACAATAATAATAAAAAAACAAATATAAAATATGTTTGGTAGTAGTGTACAAGACAAAGTGATTGTCTATCTATCCTGTCTAATTATGGTGGACAAGCCAAAATAAAACATGAAAGAGTCTATTTTACCCTTAATATGTATTACTATCAAACTTATATATTTAAAAAAATAATTGGATATTATTTTCTTTACTTTAGTTTATATTAAGTGTTGAAATTAATAATATTATAATAACCCTAGTTATAAAACCATGACTGACTTAATGAGTTTATCTAGAATCAGGCTGACTCCAAATTGAGTTGACCCTGGATTTGGATTGGTTTGATTTTAAAAAAATAGAGGAAAGATTGACTCGACCTCATCTAGTTAAAAACTCGGGTTGGCTTGGGATAAAACATGAGTTCAAAAACCCTTTGATGTTTTTGAGAAAAAAAATGGTCAAAATAAAGTTGCTTTGATTATTTATTAAATAAATTTGGGTTAACCATGTTGACCCTCTTAACTCGTGACCTGAACCTTGTCTCGGGGCAACTCTTAAATTTAGTTTTAAACATATGATAATAACTACTTTTATTCTTATGTTGACTCGGGTCAATCCTAGGTTGACCTTCCTGATATGTGACTCGAGCCTTCCCTCGGTCGACTTCTAAGTTGAGTTTTGAAATTATGATAATAACTAATTTTCAATCCCATCCTACTCATGACCTAAGCCTTGCCTTGATTCAAACCTCAAATTGGATTTTAAAAATATGATAAGAATCATTTTTATTCTTATGTGACCCGAACCTCGACCCATGACCCGAGCTTTGCCTTGAATCAACCTCTAAGTTGGATTTTAAAACTATGATAATAGTTATTTTTATCATTACATTTATTAGACAATTTTGGAATGAGAGTTTTTTATACAAATATTTTAGAAATAAAAAATAAAAAATTGTCGCTGGAAACATGTTTCCTATATACCTTTTACTTTGAAAGTACATAAATCCATTTAAAAATTGTTTCAGAGACAGATTTGTTTTTATATCTCTATCCATGTCGCTTCAACCAAATATATTTTTGTCTTTATTATCTCTGTCTCTTCTATCCTAAAACAATAATCAAACATTGGTTGATTTGAAGTAACTAAACAAATATCTTGTTCAAATTCTTGTCTACGTAGCTTTTGTATTCGATAGTAGTTTGCTTTACAAATGATGAATTCCAGTTTTATCCTATGGGCTCGAAGGTCAAGTCTGGACTCGAGATAAATTCATCAATCTCTTGGTTTTGGGACTTTCCAATGAGTAAATTAATGTTGGTTTAGAAAGAGAACAATTATTATTTTTAGAAAAAAAGCTTTTAAAATAGATCAGTCCTTGTAACTAGAGAGAAAAACTGAACCTAGCGCGATCTTCTTTGTTTTCTTCTTTTATAACCTCTTAGGAGGAAAATATTAATTGGTCTATTCTATCAGAATAAACTATCTTAAATTTATCAGGAGAGAACAATAAATATCTATCCATCAACAATGTATGCTGCTTCTTTCTTCCCACTGTACAAGTAGTTTTGTGCCCTGATACTTGTGTAGCAATGACCTTGTGCTTACCGTAGCTACGAGGACTTTGTTTATAATTCTTGTTAGAGAAGGAGTACCAAATTATTTTAGTACCACTACAGTACCGAAGATGGTTACTATTGCCATTTATTTTAGTTGCAAACAAAGTCTTCACGTTACAAACAAAACGATGAAAAATTCATGCGCATGAACAAGTAACTTGACTTTGTCTCTTCCTTTTGCTTGGCATATTTTTAGTCACCTTCTTATACAATGGATGCTTGACTAGAAGCCTCTTGGAACATGCTGGTTTCAAATAAAAATGTCTTTGATTGAGAAAGAAAGAGTCGACGGACCTCATAAAATGAATTTACACAGAAGTTAAACAAGGCTCCCTTTTACTGCATGTACCAGCAGTTTGACTTTTCGAACCTCTGATTTTCTACAAACTTATTTCTCGGCTTTGAAATTATACTTTCAAAGAGAAGTAATTCAATCGGAAATTTAAGTCAAGAGCATCAAAGTTAGTTAATATTAGATTAATAAGTTTAAATGTTTCATCCGAAATTTACCCTAATAAAGACTCTGACAAGATAACTTACCAACGAAGAGAAAGATTACTATATTCCGGTTACACGCTCCAGCTTAATTTACCAAAGATTTAGTCTCCTTTACATTTATTTCATAAGGAAAAAAAACCTTATGTGGATATACGTCTAAACCCAATTTAGAAGACTTTAATTCGAAAAGCATAAACATGTGGGAGAAATTGAAGCCAGAAAATGAAGTAAACCAAACCCACGTTTATAGCCTAGGGATTATCAAGGCATTAAGTGGTAAACTAGAAAAAGTAATCCACATTAACATCATTTGTGCACGTCCATATACTCTGTGTGTGTATCCATTGGCTTATAGGAATTGATAAATTTGAAGTACATAAAATAGATAGTAAAATTAATTTATTAATTATTTTTAGGCACTGTTTGGGTATGTGACTGGTTGTGTTTTTGTTAAAAATTTGAATTTTTTGTTTAAAATAGATTTTATTTTGGTATTTTTAAATCATTTTGATATGTTGATATTAAAAATAAATTATCGACTTGTTATATACGATTTATTATAGATGGTTATTTCATTGATAATCTATCGATAATATTTACCGAGGGAAAAATAGTTAGTAAATTTTTTTTAATGAATATTTTATTAGTTTTTTTATCAGTATTTAAATTAATGACTAAATTATCAACAGATCTAAAATCCCCAATAAGACACTCACCGACGAAATGTTTTCATTAATGATTTTTAAACTCATGGAAATACAACTTACACATCAATGAAATATTACATCGGTGAAAATCAATTTTCTAGTTGTTAGAGTTGTGTTTTTTTAAAATATAAAGTTGTTTTGTTAAAGTAAATAAATAGATTATTTACAAATAAAAGAATGACATATTAACTGTCAAAATTGTCTATTTGGTTTTCAAATTTAGAACAACTCCTGGCTATTAAATCTTCAACTCTTTTACTTTTTCTCCAATCATAATCTTTTGCCAAATGATAAGGGATTGAGTACACTTAGAAAACAATATTGCAATCAATTACAAGAACTTAAAGGCAAGAAATACATTATTTTAAGACAAGAGAATTGATTTTTGCCTCAATCCAAATTTTAAAAATTCATATTTTGTCAATAAATTTATAACTTTATTTTCTTTAATATGTTGATTCATATGCCTTTATATGTTTATGTAGAAACCAAATCAATACTATAGGGAAACAATAATCCTAAAACAATTTACAAGTATTTTTTTTTTCTGTTTGTTAATACATATGACTTAATTGGATATATATTTATTATACAATAATGTAATGAATTTGAAAATAAATTATTTCTACAAAAAAAAAATTGTTTTAAAGCCAATTTCTCAATCACATATAATATATTTCATTCTGCTAACCTTGCATGTATATATATTTTCTTTTTGTTAATCGTGCATGCGTGCTTTTGATATATTTGTTTCCTACTATTTCCACATATACACACCTCTTCTACATAATTGTCTTGCTATACAACTTATGAAATATTTGTTTATATATATATAACATCTATGCATATGCAATTTGGTATGTAAAGTAAATACATTAAATTAAATTTCATAAATGGAACTAAATGATGGAGTTGTGATATTGTCAAAAGGAAGAAATTGAAAAAAAAAAAGAAGCAATTAGGCGCAACCCTAGTCCCCGGTGGAGTTGCTATGTTGTCACACCTTGATGAATTTTGAACTCTCCAAAATTAAAGGCAAAAATTAAAAATAATGGAGTTGCCTCTTATTTTTTTATGGTATTCATTTTTAAAAGAGGAGCTGAAACACTCATTGAGAAATTTGATGTTAATCTCTAAAAAATGAGATTTCATCAAGTTTTGATGGAAATAAAAAATTTTGATGTTAATCTCTAGAAATAAAAGATTTCATTGATTTGTGAATTTTAACAAAGATTTTGACAATAATCTCTAAGCATAGGAGATTTCATCAATTTAGAAATCTTAACAATAATTTGACATCAATCCTTAAAAATACAAGATTTTATTAATTTGAGAATTTTAACATTAATTCCTAAAAGTAGAAGATTTTCTTATTTTTAGAGTTTCGATGTTAATTCTTAAAAATAGAAGATTTCATTAAATTATAATTTTTCACAAAATTTTAACGTTAACCTATAAAAATAAAAAATTTCATCGATTGAGGAATTTTACCAAAGATTTTTAAGTTAATCCCTTTCATTCCCTTAAGAAAACTTTGACAAAAATTTAATTTCAATAACAACTAATATTAACCTAAAGCACAAAAAATTAATTGAGGTAATTTTTAATCAACAAACCCTAGATAAACAATTTAAACCCTAAAATATTTCATGACTCTTATTATTCTTTCATGCATTATTTAAGAAATCAAGAACATATCTATAGCCCATAATTTTTCATTATAATCAAGAATTTATAGCATAAGTTCTTATAACAAACCAAGCAAGGAAAACATATAACATTAAAATCAAGGCTCCAAAAACTTCTGAAGTATGGAACTTTAAGTTTCCTAAATATTTAATGGCAAGTTAAACATACATCCCATAAATAAAAACCCTAAATAAGCATATTATATGGTATATCTCATCAACCGACTTCATGGATTGAAAACCCTAAAGGCTAGAAGGCTAGCATTATTAGGGTTCAAACCATTGTTCAAAAAGAAAGAAAACTTTTCTAACATGCTTTTCTTGAATATAAACACCAATAACTCATGCTTGACATGTGTCAGCTAATTATGAAACTAAGTTATTTCCTATTTAGTTAATGTTTGGTAGAAGGATATAAAAAAAGCCTTTAAAACTGACTCCTAATTACCCAACTTAGTTCTAATCAAAGTAAGAGCCTAATCACCTTCTTATGATTTTTATGACAAGGATAGCTTAGAAATCTTCATTTTTTTTTAATGATTATTAGCTCTTATTATTAGGAGTCCAGATTTCTTTCACCTATGTTAACATGAACATTAACTTATTATGATTTGCATTGAAAACAAAACCACGAGCATTCTTCCAATAAATATTCATTTTGATGGATTTTTACCCTAGATAACTCATGATTTGCATTCCATAACATCAAAATTTGCTAACTAAGATTACAATAGTATGTAACAACAGCAAAAATGACAAAGTGAAGACATTTAATAACCAAAAAAAGGGTTTAAAACCTAGTTTAATAGATGTGCACATTGCTGCTATTTCTTCACTGTTTCTCTTGGTTTTCCTCCAAAAAACCAACTACTACAATCGCTTAAAAGTGTTGTTGACACCATTAATGAACTCTATCACTCCATGGATACGCTACAACTGTCCCAGAATGGCCTCAAACTCAATGCATAACATTGATGATCAATTAACCCAAATGTGGCTCCTGCTCGTATTTTGCTTCTACAGTTTCTGTCAAAAGCTGAGATCTTCACCAACTCTTGGAGCTGCTAATATCGGGTTGAACTACTGATGAGGATTCTCGAGAGTATATTCGTGGCTTCAAGAATGATTAAAGGGATGTTGTCATGACTGGATAAGTGCTAGTTACCATAGTATGCCCAAACACTATTTCTCTCTTTCTTCTTTCATCTTTATTTCTCTCTTTCTTTTCTTTTCTTTTCTTCTCTCCTTTCTTTCTTTCTCTCTATATTTTTTTATTCCTTTCTTTTCTCTCTCTCTTGCCTTTTCTTCTCCCGATTATTTCAACCCTTCTACCTTTAGTTCTCCCTGGTAAGGGTTTTGGGGGGCTTTTTATAGGCAAAAATGGGAGTCTTGGGGTTCTTGATCT
Organism: Populus tomentosa; assembly: GCA_018804465.1. NCBI lineage: Eukaryota > Viridiplantae > Streptophyta > Magnoliopsida > Malpighiales > Salicaceae > Populus > Populus tomentosa. The sequence continues at coordinate 12,599 of JAAWWB010001923.1, forward strand.
TACAAGATCAAGACCCTTGATCCTGGAAAAGCTATCGCCATCGTTGGTTGAGGTTCACGCTCGTCCTTGCATGAGTTGCAGGATGGAAATTAAGGTACTCACCTGTTATTGCACTTTGAAGGTTTTGGCATGGTTAGGTTTTTAGCGTGAATTTGCAGCGATTTAAGGACTAAAAAGGTGCAGGTTTTGGTTCTAGATTGCAAGTAGCGTGTCAACGGTGAGGATGGACGTGTTCTTTATCTTCTATAAGCAAGAGACCAACGAGAATGAAGGCTTAAAACTGGTCCCCATTCTTGTTTTATAGTTTTGGGAAAGAAAAAGACTTTGTAACCGTCTTCAAAAGTTATCGTTTCTATTTAAAGTGGACGACGCTCTTTAGGTCCTAGCCAAATTAGTGCTTGGAGTTTGGAGCTAATCAAAGCCGTTTTAGATAGTCTATTTTAGACCTGGAACCTTGGTGCGTTTTGATTTCAATCTCTTATATATGAAAATTTCCAATTCAACCCAAAATTGGTATGTTATTTTCTAAAAGTTTTCATTCTCACTCCTTATTTATCCCTTACTTGGTCTTTATATTTCAACGTGCCTTATACTATAGTTCTTGGATCTCTAATTTATAGAATTTTAGCCAAATGGAGTCTAAGTCTTTCATTTTTCTTTAATTACATCTCTAATTGAAACAAGTAGCACTCTTCTAATTTCAAAACCTTTCAATTTTAGTCCTTGGACTTTTAATTCCTTTATTTTTTATGCAATTGACTATAATTATTTTTTTCAATTAAGCCCCTAATTGAATTGAAAAGGCCTTCAAACATTTCAACGTATTTTATTTTGGTCTCTGGCCTTTTAATTTAAGTAAATTTAGTCAATTTCAACCTTTTTCCTTCATTGTTCTTTACACTTAAACATCTAATTGTCCCTCAAAATTATCCCTAACCTAATTGTACCTAACCCATTTTTCTATTTTAAAAATCTTTCTTGGCTAATTTTATCCTACATCATATTATTTTCATTTTTCCTTTTTTTTTGAATTTTTTATTTTATTATCATTTCTTAAAAAAAATCAGATTTTATATAATTTTTTTATGCAAATTATTTTATTTTTAATAGGGATAAAAATTGAGCTATGACATTCTTTATCATCAATCAAATACGTATTCATGACCAAGGATTTGATATGGATTGATCCAAAATGTGAATTCAATCCAATATAGGACCAATGAGTACATATGAAATGCATTGAATCAATTCTTTTTAGTGAATAAACCACTCTTGTATCTCATTGAATAAAAATGATGATATTGTTCCTCCATTGTCAAAACTTTTGATTTTTTGGAAGTACCATGATTGTCCAAAAAAAAGGGTATGTTTTTTTCTTTTTTTGATTAAAAGTGACCTACTTAACTAAGCTTAAAGATCAATTAGAAAGATTTTTGCTGATATAATAAGAACTACATATATACTTAATAATATAAGACAAAAGCTAGGAATCCACTTATATAATGAAGATTACCTAATTGTAGCCTCTCTAGGATGTAAAATATTTTGCTATTCACTATCCTCATGTTGTATGAGACAAATATATGTATTTCAATTAGAGTTGTAATCTATGATTACAATTTTATCATATATGTATTTTTCATTCCATCAAAAATTGATTTCATGTTTATGCCTTACTTGAGATAATTTTCTTTTTAAACATAATTATACATATAAATAGACAAAAAAAAAGTCTATAAAATCAAGAAGAATAGAAAAAATAGATTATGATAATAAGGAATTGTAAACAAAGAAATATGTTTTGGATCTTTTTGCTCAAATTTGTTTTGCTCATTTCTATCTCATTCTAATAAATATTCCTTTTTATATTATCTTTAATGTTTTTTTTTTAAGTTACAATCTTAGAATTCATAATTTAAATTTAATCATAAATTAAAATCATATTATCTATATGATATTATTATTTGTTATATTTACATATAGTATATTTTATATATGAGATAGTGAAGGCATTAAAGATGTAAGGGGACAATGCTATGAACATTGAACCCGTTGCTGGAGAAGAAAATCAATATATTCCTTATTTATGTAAATTAAATATATTATATAAATATAAATATATCATATATGACCTATTAATTAAATATAATTAAATAGATAATAAGAATATATTAGGAACGGTCCTAAAAACAAGAACAAACTAATCCTTTTTTTTTTTTCATAAGAAAATATGAGAACAAAAAAACAAGAATAAAATTAAAACAGAAAAAAAATCATTTTTTATTATTTTTTCCAATATTGATATCTTAATGATCTTCTTTATCAAATTAATTAAGAGTCTCATCTGAAATCGTGGAGAAATGGACTTGGACAATAAATTACCCAATTTTAATTAACAGACAATGAATCAAATGAAGAGGAGGATGATGATGATGGAAGGGAAAACAAGAGTGATGCACATGGCTGAAAATGGGAGGGGAGAAGAATAGAGAGAAGAGTGAGAGGGAGAATCTCTAAAAATATTGGAATGTGTTATATCATTAATTCCTCATGCATTCTATTGAAGCAAAATGCAATATATATAACAGCATTTTCATTCTTAATGTTCTAGAGTTTTTTCTCCTAACACATGTGGCTTTTATTAGCTAATTAACATTGAAATTGAAACGGCATAACATTGGTTGTAACTACAATGCACAAAACACACCGTTTTGACTTATTGATTTCTCTAACTTGAATTTCCCCTCTAAAACCCCCTTATCAGTTCCCTCCTTGCAACAAATCATCCATGTTGAAACAACCCCTGAGTGCATGTCTTCAATAAGAATTTTATAAGGGTATTCTAATATAATACAAACCTATGAAAAATACCCACAAACCTAACAAATAAATTATAATGCATAGTTTCTTTTAGGGATTGATGACTTAAGAAAAAAGTAGGTTAACTATAGATTGATTTCCATTTCTGTCAGTTTTATTCAAAGATTCATAAAGAGAAATATTAGCGGGGATATAACAACGTATTACACCTAAATATACAGATAGAGAAATGCATTAGACCTAAATAGGCAAGTCATTTTGGAGTTATTCAAGCTCTAGTGGATGGAACAAAAATATTTTTCATAGAAAATCCTTTTCTATCTAAAGAAGATACTTGTTTCTAATTCTTTTTCCAAGTACAATATAACCCAAAGGGGTTATGATCTTTTTTACCATCCCTATTTTGTTTATTTGTATATTTTTGTCTTTTTTATTGTTTGTTATATTATATATTAATTATTTTCTTTATTCTCAAATCAATCAATGATAGTAAGGATCAATATTAGGCCCTGTTATTTAGATGTTGTCTTGAAAATAATAGAATCGATTAATACACAACTATATTTTCTTTTATATATGTAATTTTATACTTGTGTTGTTCTTTACATTTTGTATTAATTGTTTCCTTTATCTACAAACCAATAAAGGATAGTAAGGTCAAATATCAAAACCTATCCTTTAGGTGTTACCTAATAAATAATTGAATCGGTTAATACATGACAATGTTTTTTATGTTCAATTTTATATTTATTTTATGTATTATATTTTTTCTCTTATATGTAAATCAATCCAAGATGATATGTTATAATATTGACCCTAGTACTTTGGATGTTGTCTAGCAAATAATAAAATTGGTTAATATATGACCTTTTTTATGTGCAATTTTTAACTTTTTATCATTTGTTATGTTATGTATTGATTGTTTTGTTTATCTGCAAATCAACCTAGGATGGTAAGATTCGATATTAGGCCTAATTGAACATTCATTATCTTCTTAGATCCAATGCTAATATTTTAAAAGTGAGTATTAGGCTTTATTGATAAGCCTAGGTCTTAAATCACTTTCATAAGATATAATAGTCTTTTATCTTTAATAATAATCATGTATATACTAGTTTTGATAGAATTTTTGCATGTAAACACAATGGTACATGTTATATGAAAAAAAAAAACATGAAGCATCTTACTTTTGACAGGATGTATATGGTGATTGTTATCTTTTTAATTGCATAAATAATCCCTTAACTAGAATCTTTGAAAGACTAATTGGAATTTTTTAGTTACTATACAATTAGGCAATGACTTATGTTTTTTTCTACCCTTTTTACCTAATGGATGTTAAAATTACCTTTCTAAATAAGGAATTAGATGAAGAAATATGTGTGGAACAACTATAAGGATTCAGAGTACCAAGACATGAAAGGAAAATGTGCAAGCTTGTTAAATACTTGTATGGTTTAACACAAACACCAAAACTATCGTATGAGAAATTTGACAATGTAATGTTGTCAAATTGTTTTAATATTAATGAATGTGACAAAAGTATCTATGTGAAAAAAAAAATACAACATATGTCATTGTTCGTCTACATGTAGATGATATATTGATAACATCAATGAATATAACAAAAGTGTTTAATTAAAAAAATTATAAATACAACATATGTCATTGTTTATCTACATATCGATGATATATTTATATTAAATAGTAATATTAATATCATTAAGACTACTAAGCAAATGTGGACCAATAGGTTTAATATAAATAATATTGGTGTAGCATATTTTATTTTAGGATTGAGAATTTACAAAATACATGATGGCTTAATATTATCTCAATTTTATTGTATTGAGAAGATTCTTGACAAATTTGACAAGAATGAGAATAATATAACTAAGACACTAATTTATGTAAATCTATGTCTATAAAAAAAACACTAATTATGTAATTCTCAAGTAGAATATTCGCATATTATTGAAAGTCGTATGTATCTCATGAACTACACTACACTAGACATAACATATGTAGTTAATAAACTAAGTAGATACACACGCAATCCCAAAAAACATCATTCGAATGCTATTATAAGTGTTCCTAGATATCTAAGATATACTATAAAATATGGACTAAATTACTCAAAATATCTAGTTATATTTGAAAGGTATACTGATATTAATTTGATATTCAATACTAAAGACTCAAAATCTATAAGTGAATTTACTTTTACTATTAAAGGAGCTATCTTTTAAAAATCCTCTAAACAAACATACATGACTAAATAAACTATAGAATCTGAGCTTGGACGTAGCTTTAGACATGGCTAAAGAAGAAGCAAAATGGGTTTGAAACTTTTTAGATGATATTCCTAGTTGGTCAAAACTTGTGGGAGCTATATGTATAAATTGAATAGCCAATTTGTTATTTGTTAGGTGTAAAATAGTATGTATAATATTAAGTCTCGACATATTTGTTAGAGACCTAATATTATAAGACAATTGCTCATAAATGAGATTATCTTTATTGACTATATGAGGTAAAAAAAACTAACATCATGAAACGGTGTACAAAAGGTTTAATAAGAGAGAAAGTCGATAAATCATTATGGAAACCTATCTTATTTGATTGAAGATCCTAAGATATAAGATTAAAGAAATAACTGAATGTGTATCCATTCATATAATGAATAGTGTTGCTTGTAGCAGAAACTAGGATAAGTTAAGCTTAAAATGATTATAGCTTGAGAAATTCAAGATGGTATTATAAGATATTTTTAATCAAAATAAAAAGACTATTTTATATAAGAATTGAAAATGCTAAACTTTCAATTGCACTCATAAAAAATAGAACGTATTGGATGCCAAAATAAATACAATCATGAGAACTTAAATTGTATAAAGAGAAATTGTTTGATCTTTATTACTTGGGTACACATAAAATGTTAAATAGTTCAAGACATCATGTTAATTATTTATTAAAGTGAATCCAATATTTTTTACTATGAAAAGTTTAAAGTCAAAATTTACCTACACTAATGTAGACTTTTTCATTGTCACTCCCTCTCTTTCCTTTATCTGCTCTGCAGTTTAATTTGATCAAATTATTTTTATTTATTTGGAGGATTGTTAGGCTAAATCAAGATGGCAAGAGGAACCACAACAATTAAATAAATGTGTTAACATTCATTCTTTCAACATTGCATCCTCTTATTTTATGATTAATTGTCATTTTTTGTTGTTTATAACTATGGTCTTTGGTTTTTATCAAATTACACGAATCAAAATGCAATGCTCGGAACAACCTTGAGACACATGGGCCATACTATTATATATCACAACTATAGACATCTCAGTCACAGACAACCATAACATTTTCCTCCTTGTAATTAGGAAGATAATATATATATATATATATATATATATATATATTATTTGCAAGCTTTCAACATGATCTAGTTCCCTGGTCAAAATTTGTGCACACGAAGACTTCTAGAAATATATTAATTTGAATTATGTGTGCAAAATAATGAATACTCATTAATTCAATTCAAAATCAAAACATCACCAAATGAATAAAAGGAGTACAATAGAATTGTTGTTCAGTGGACTTTCGATTTCCCACGCAATTAAAAAATTTATTATTTTATACTAGTAGTTTTCACTCTAGTAAACTCTTGTACGAAATCTAAAATCGAAAAACTGTCTTGTACGACAAAAAATCGAGACAGGATTTCTTTTTTAATATAGATTGTCCTGATTTTATACTTGACCCCTTTTCAATTCGTAAACTGAAATAATGCCGCCCCTCCCCCATCACGTAACCGCTTATCTTGACATGAGATTCACTATAAATTAAGTTAAAAGGTGTTACTATTCACCCACATTCATTGCATGATAAATTATAATAGTAATTTATAGTGTATTACTTTTTTTTAGCATTTTTCCCTTTTGTTTTTCTTTTTCACTCACAGTATATTACTTTCCTTTTTTTTTTAACATTTTTTTTATCTTTTTTTTTAAATTATATTTGTCAATTGTATACTTTAAATATTGAGCTGGATGAAAATTTCAGTTTGTAATTTTTATCCTTTGAAATACTATGAATTGCTACAATATTTTTTTACATGGTTTTTCTATTTGATTTTTTTTCAAATTTATATTTTTCGATTTAATGTTTTTAATATTGAGTTGATTAAAAATTTAGTTTTGTAATTTTTTTCTTTAAAACATTGTTGATTGTTGTCGCACCCTCGCGGTGGAGCGCGGCGTCGCGGTGACCCTCGATTGATTTCAAGGTTTTTTTTTGTTTGTGTAAAAGAGTCGCCACCTAGTATTTTGGTCACTAGAAAACCTAACTGGTCTTTCAGAGATTCTAAGGCAAGAGACTGTTGCGTAAAGGGAAGGTATTAGCACCCCTAGTACGCCCTACCTAAGGTAAGCTGCTGGTGTTTGGTTTGCTTTATAATTGCTATGGTGTTAGTGTTTTTTAATCCCATCAGTTTTTCTAGGTTTGATTTAAACTAAATTTATTAAGATAGAAATCCAAGGAGATTTCATGTGCTTCGAAAGCTCATTTTTCCCTTAGTATTTCAAGAGTTTGCGACTCGTAAATTGCAAGGAGGAGGGATAAAAATTTAGAAATCTAGGGAGCTTTAAAAAAACCTATTTTTGCCTTAGTGTTTTATACTATCACGGCTCGTTAACCGTGGAGTAAAAAAAAAATTGAAATGTCCTCGATTATAATCAAGGCTTCTTTCAAGGATGTGTGCAGATTTATTATTCCTAGAAAATTATTTTGGATATTTACCATTCAGGGTTTCTTTATCCAAATATTAACAATAAATAATAACAAATTATTCCCAATAATATTTTGGATATTCGTCCTTTAAGGATTTCGTTATCCAAACATCAACGGTGAATAATAAATGAATTCCTCTCAAAATAAGAATTTTTTTTTATTTTTTTAGAATATTGGTCAATACCCTTTGGAGTTTTACAAACATGTTGTAAAATTCAGAAATGTAAGAAAACAAAATTTTTTGTGTTTAATAAATCCCTATGAAAACACATTTTTAAAAATTTCCAATATTTTTTGTATATAAAAAAAAGAGCGTTCAAAACATGTTAGGGTATTGGCCATATGCAACACACAAGAAAACTTTTTTTTTTTTTATCGAAACACAAGTATCACAATTAAACACAAAAAAAATCGCAATAAAAACTAACCAGCTGTCATATATATTCTAAGATTTATAATAAGCTTAAAGCAATAAAAAAAAAAACAATGGTCGGCTGATTTCTTCTCCAGCGGGTGTAGGGAAAACAAAAGGAAAGTCCCTAAATGTAAAAGTTCCTAAACATGAAAGACAAACCCTTTTTACATGGATAACAACTGAACTCAAACATCATGAATGAAATAATGGACAAGCGTTGGCTTTTCTAAACAGAAACCAATTATTCAGAGGGAAGAAACAACTTTACAACCGAATGCCTAGTATAAAAATAATAAAGGAGGAGAGATTGGGGCTTATACCTGCAGCTTCTGTTTATAGAAAATAAAACCAAAGATTGAAAGTCACAGCTCATGCGTGCCTCCTTGGATACTAGTAAATGACGGACGAAAATAGAGATGTTGAAGCGGACAAAATATTTCATCTATGTGCTGGTAAATGACTGGTTTCCACGTCCCCTGCCTCTCTTGCATTTTCCTTCAAAACTACAGCTCGTGTTTGTAGAAAATAAAACCAAAGACCGAAAGACACAGCTCACGTGTGCCTCCTTAGATATTGGTAAATGACGGATGAAAATAGAGATGCTGAAGCGGATGAAATATTTCAGCTATGTGCTGGTAAATGATTGGTTTCCCTGTCGCCTGCCTCTCTTGTGTTTTCCTTCCTTTTCTTTTGCTTTTTTTTCTTGCTCCTTTCTCTTTGTTTTTCTCTTCTTTTTATGCTTTTTTTTTTCTGCCCCTATTAGGTCATTAGAAAGGCTTATATATAGTCTAATTATATCTCTATTTAGAAAAGATTCAATGCATTAATTCTAGGATGCAAATCCCTACTGATTTGTAGTAAAAAAAAAGCAAAAATAAAACTTAAATATTCTGATTCTGATGTCTAATTTCTTTCCAGTTTTTTTAGAGGATGGTGTGGCTTCTTTCTATCCTTTTATAAGGCTAGCTTCTCCCTTTGAAATGATGCAATAAAAACATAGTTGCAGCTCCAAAAATTAGGCGTGATGATAAAGAAAAACAACAGGAATTTGCAGAGAAAAAAGGAAAGAAATCAGATAGAGGGTTTAGCTGAATCTTATTTTCCTTATTTGGTGTGGTAAAACTCCTGTCATTTATGATGATCTAGCCCCCCTCTCCAGCTTTCAGTATCTTTCTTCAATTCAATCCCTCATTTTAGCACTTTTCGATTCAATCCTTGGTCCAAAAAAATCCTTTGAATCAGTCCTGCGAACTTGGGCTAGATCTTTCCCGCGGTAGAATTCTCTACCTTCACGTTAGATATTCAAACGAGAATATCTTGAGCTTCTGATATCGAAATCAAGTGATTTAAAAGCCCAAAATCATCTACGCATTTAGGACTAAAACTTTGATGAAGGATTCGAAGTGAGATAAAATCGTTTTAGAGAACAGAACCTGACAGTAATCTAGTTGGTCAAAAAGGTTCTTGATTTGACAATGCTGAGCATCCAAATCTGACTGAGAATTTTCTCTAAGAACAATGATCCCTAGGACCTAATAAAGGTGTACGTCAATTTTTCAACATATCATGAGTGAAAGAATATACCTAGGATGGTTAGATATTGTATGAAACCGAGTCAGAATCAGAGCCTAAGTTGGAACAAAAAATTGCGACAGCAACAGAACCATTTTTTTAAATGTAAATTCTGAGGGATTTATTTAACCTTAAAGACCAGATAAAAAAGGAATGAATTTAGCATTATGAAGACTCCTGATCAACCTAAGAAAACCTAATGATTTTAGTAGCAAAGAGGAAGGATAAAAAGAGCAGAAAACAACTCAAACAAGGTTTTGAAAAAAATTATTTCTTTTAGTGCTTTTGTCAATCTTTTGGTAAATATGAGCTAAACTTTTACACTCTGTTCAAAAGAGATATACATCGTCTCCAGCACGTGGGGTCCAAAATTGAGTAACAACAATTGCTAAAATGTTTCTCCACATGATTTTTTTTTGTTTTTGTTTTTTTTAATGATTTTCTCAAAAATTATCTTTTTTTGATTTTATTTTTAAATATTGAGCTGGTTAAAAATCATAGTTACAATATATGAAAAAAGCATTGTAGCTTTACTTGCAAATTACTGTGGATTGCTACAGTGATTTTTTTCACATGGTTTTTTTTTATGTTTTTTTTTCTAAAATTATCTTTGTCAATTTTATTTTTTAAATATTAAGCTGGTTAAGAATTATAATTATAAGTAAATACAAGTAAGGTTAAATTAAGTGGGGAAAACACTGTAACTTTCCTTACAAAACACTTGATTTTTTTTCGAGTTTCTTTTGTATTTCTTTTTTTGTAATAGTTTCTTTTTCAAACTTATCTTTGTCCATTTTATTTTTTTAATATTGACCTAGTTAGAATTTTATTTTGTAATAAAGCTTAATCATGTGGGGAAAGCACTGTAGCTTTCCTCACAAAATACTGTGGATTGCTACAGTGTCTCTTCAAATGGTTTTTTTTTATGATTTTTTTAAAATTATCTTTGTTAATTTTATTTTTCTAATATTGAGCTGGTTAAGAATTAAAATTATAAGTCATTACAAATAAGGCTAAATCATGTGGGGAAGCACTGTAGCTTTCATCACAAAATACTGTGAATTGTTACATTGATTCTAACATGGTTTTTTTTTCCCAGTTTTTTTAATGTTTTTTTTTGTTATATATTTTTTTTAAATTGTCTCTGTCAATTTTTTTTTAATATTGAACTGATTTAGAATTTAGTTTTGTACTTTTTTTCCTTTAAAACACTGTGAATTGCTGTAGTGTTTTTCCACATGATTTTTTTTATGATTTTTTTCAAAATTATCTTTGTCAATTTTTTTTTTAATATTGAGTTGGTTAAGAATTATAATTTCAATAAAACTAAATCATATGGGGAAAGCGTTGTTGTTTTCCTTATAAAACATTATAGATTGCTACAATATTTTTCTAAATGGTTTTTTTTTTTTTTATGATTTTTCTAAAATGGTCTATGTCGATTTTATTGGGGAAAACACTGTAGTTTTCTTCACAAAATATTTTCAATAGCTACAATGTTTTTCCTCATGGGAATTTTTCCTTCAAAAATTATATTTGTTGATTTTTTTTTTAATATTAAGTTGGTAGATAATTTAGCTTTGTAATTTTTTATTTACTTTTTATTAACAGAAAAGCTAAATCATGTGCGAAAAACACTGTATCTTTCCTCACAAAACACTATGGATTGCTACAAATCATTTTGTTCAGTCTTTAAGTTTTTTTTATTACCAACACAACTTCTTTTTTTTGGTAGTTGAAATATTGGCTCCATCATACTTTTAGTTTTATTACTTATCTAGCGCTGGTTCACAATTATAACACTATCAAGTACATTTGTTTTATAAGCCCGCGATAATGCACGGGCATGCCATCTCATATAGTACTAGATAATGTTGATAGTGTCATTAAACTTGGTTCAACAGGTCATCCTTGAAATCTTTTGACTCAACTTCTTGTATAGCCTTAGTTTTAAATTAAATTGTTTGAGAGTTTTCTCAACGTGACCTAGTTAACTTTACAGGTTCAAAGACAACTTGGATGACTGATATGATCAAATGATTGATATCTTATCCCAAGTGCATTAGTGTCGAAATAATAAATAACCCGGCAAAACCGAGGTCGAACCACGAGGAGGTGAACTATATATATATATATATATATATATATATATAAAACAAAGAGTTTATGAGAATTTTATGGGATATTAATGTAAAGATTAAATAAGGATAACACAATTGTTAAGGTTAGAGACTAATGATATTTCAAATAAGTACAATATAAACTCTTTTTATTACTAAACTGGAAACCATACACAAATGAGGTTCCGATCAGATTATAAATTGTTAACATGAATACATTAGTTATCTTATTTGAATAATGCTAATACTTGAATATCTTATCCCAATGATGAAACAAAATCAACAAAAAGCTGAACAATAATTGAGGCAACTGTACAATCACGAAGCATATGTCAAAGGGAGGGGGCGACTGTGCGAACGAGGATTGAGGCATGAGAAAGGGGGCGGCTGTGTGAATGAGGACTGAGGATTAAGGCCTCAAAGAGGGGAACGAGGACGAGGTTACTCTACTAATGTTAATTATCAAGTCTTAATGCCTTATTGTAGAAAGTAGAAACTAGAAAGCTTTTTATCTTTTTTTTTTTTTTTAATTTCTAAACTGAACCAATTCAATTCGATTTACTTGATTCAAGCAATACAAAACCAGAAACTGAACCAAATCGGAAATTTTCCTAGATATTCTAATCAATTTAATCAGTTTTTTTTGTCACGATTTGGTTTTTTTGATTATTTTTTTGTTTGGTT
>JAAWWB010001924.1:0-25001 GCA_018804465.1 Populus tomentosa
CTTCTTTTTTTAAACTCAAGTTTTTTTAGTTTTATCGTTCATTATTTATTTAATTAAAGATTAGACTTTGCTATTTTTTTTATTTGTTTTTTATAGGATTTTGAAAATAACCTGGATTATGCCAGGACTTTTTATTTGTCCTTCTTTTTTAAACTTGTTTTTTTTTCAAGATATTTTGTTCTTTTAATTTAATTTAATTAATTATTTAAATATAAACATGAAATACTTATTTTAGGATATTTTTTTATTTAATTAAATATAAATAAAAACAATACGGGTAAAGGGATTTCAATAGTGACCTATTGGCCATAAAAAATGATTTTTGAATAACCTTGGCTCTTCGTCTCCCACTACCTGGACAATCCCAAGTCGCTGCCTATCCTCCTCTTCCTCAACCTGGTAATCCTCTTAGCAATTCGGTAGACCAAGTCAAGAATCGAGCTGACCACCGAGTCAAAAGCATAGTGAAGAACCAAATCGGCGTGCTTAATTGCAAAAAAAAGATGCAAACCAAAGACAGTCTCACTACTAGAGCTAATTAAAGAAACGAGAAATTAAAATCTCTAAAACTCTTATTGCTTAAAAAAGCTTGAAGATATATGATAATACCAAATCTCTAATTGTTCAATTCCACCCTATCATTACTCTCTTCCCTCTCCCATTTATTTCTTTTCAAAAAAACACGCATATACGTTTAATAAATCATAATTACAACGGGTAAAGCAAAAATAATGTCTAAAAAGTTGAGAAGCTATTCCTGCTTTTGCCACATATCCATCACCGAGAGTTCGATTGTCCCAGAAGGAGCTCCTACTGTTTGCTGTGATAACCTTACTGTCTGATGAGCTGCTGCAACTGCTGCCATGGGCTTCATTGTATGATTGGATATTATTATAATCATTCCTTGATCCTTCCTCTTCATGCAGTATTCGTACACCAATCCTCTTTATTTGAACACGTGGATCATCCATCAACACTGAAACACTGAACTCATCACCATCATCAAACCCAAGATCATCGACCGCGCTTTTACAGTGGCTTATCCATAGCCATCCCTTTTCAACCCATAAATCTAGGAGAAAACCAAAGCAGTCAAAAACCACGCTTCTTCCCTTGGTATTATTTTTTATTACAAGACTAAAAGGATCAGTTACGATATTTAATTCTGACGTGGAAGAAAACCATGTGAATATATTAAAGCCACATATCCGGTGCGCAGCAGGAGTGGATACTTCGAATGACAAGTGCTCTCCAAACTCATTCTGGATCAGCCACTCCTCTCCTTCCTCATAAAACCTTAACATCTCATTTCCTTCATTGTAAATGAGAACGTGGAATATGTTGTTCCGAAGCTGTATCTGTTCCATCAAAACAAAATTTATAGAAAGAACAAAGGCAAAAACTTTCTAGATATACAAGTAGAAAAATGTAGAGTTGAAATACAATAAAACGGGTGAGGGAGGACCTTAAAAAGCCTTGGCTGCATTTCAACGCTGACCATTTCCATTATTCTGAAAATGTGTGTGTCAGCCTTCTGGATCAATTCCAGTTTAATCAAATCTTGGAATTGAACTAATTGATCACAATCACGTGCTCTGGTAAAAGGGATTTGTTTTACAAGTGCTTGCAGTGAATAACAATAGGACACATCTAAAACAACCAAGTTGGATGGAAGCTCTGGGAGTATCTGAAGCATATTGCATCTTTCTAAAACCAGGAATCTGAGTGTACTGAGGTCCTTAATGTTTTCTGGAAGAAAACGAAGTGGAGTATCACTTAAATTTAGTGACACCAAGGATGGTGGCAATGGAAAGGAGGTAAATCTCGATTTTTTCCTTGCTGAAAACATAGAGGGAACGAATAGCTTCAACAGAAGAGATGCAATGTATGATGTACTTGCAACAATTCCATCACTTTGAAGCAACCTACGCCCCTGATGATGATCTAACCCCATATTCAAGCCATCAAGATTTGAGCAACCATCTAAATGAAGCAATTGAAGTGAACTCAAACGGCTTATTTCTTCTGGTAGCTCTAAAAGACTCTTACAGTTCTTCAGATTTAAGATCACCAGACAATGTAAATCTCCAATAGATTCATGAATCTGAACTAAATGGACACACCCTTCAAGTATTAGCTTTTCAAGGACTGGGAGACCCGAGAAATTTGGGGTTGTAATGAGATCACGCGAGTAACGGAGATCAAGAATTTTTAATTTTGGAAGAGACTACAAAAACAATTGAATTTAGTTATTATCAATTGAAAATAGGAGAGAAAGATGTATGGAGAGAGAGAGGTGATATACATACCAGTTTGCCTTTCCAAGCATCAACTAGACTGCTTTTGGATAGATCAAGAACCACAAGCTTCTCTAAGCAAAAGTGCCTTGGCATGGATCTCAAAGAGAATCCATGCCAACATAACCATATCAAGTTCTTGGGGAAGTGTTCATAACTTCCATAGAATTTCATGTAATTTAGTTGGAGGAATTTTACATTTTGTATCTTTCTAAAAACATCCGTGCTGAGGATGGGAAATAAACTTGTTTGGCCAACTTGTACTTGTTCCCTAAAGAAAAATTCGGAAATCCATTCTAAAGAGAGGAATGTAGGTAGAGGACAGTGTTGAAACAAGTCATGCTTGTGGCGAACCATTGAATCAGTACAAATAACTTCTGTGCAATTATCTTTCTTTAATGCATGCATATCTAGGATAAGGCCACGCAATTTCTCAGCATCCTGCTTCAAAAATATTAAAAGTAGAATAAAAATGAAAGTAAAAGAATGACCAACATGTTAAGATGCCTAAATATATCATGTAGACATACCAACAAAACAAGGTACTTACAATTGTTTCTTTCAATATTGTAAAAGCTTCTGTGTGATGCCATATTCTTTGACATTTGGGTGATTCTTGGCGGGCAATTTGCCGTCCCATGTCTCTTATGAGTTGATGCATACACAACCTTTTCTTTTGGTCTATTTCCAGAAGACATCTATCGATGAGATTGTCAACCCTATACGTTGCACCTACACCAAGCCCGTCTAGTATCGTAGATACATAATCCTCATCCATGCCATTGAAGAAACATGCAATATCAAGGAATAAGTCCTTCTGATAATCATCATCGAGAGAGTCATAACTTATTCTAAGAACCTTTTGAACTTCACAGTTAGGAATCACTTCCATTTCTTGTAATATGCTTTCCCATACTTGTCTTCTTTTTCTAGATAATGAAGAACCAATAACACGATGGGCTAATGGAAGTCCATTACAATGATTTACTATTCTCCAAGAAAGATCAGTAAATTCCTCAACAGGGTGAGCTTGTCCAAAGGTGTGCCAACTGAAAAGCTCAAGTGATTTTTCGTTATCTAGAGGTTTAACTTTGAACTCGACAAACTCATCATCAGCCACAATCCAACTCTTATTTCTAGTTGTTACAATGATTTTACTTCCTTGACAAAACCAATTTTGCATGTCAACTATTGCATTGAATTGCTCCTTTTTGTCTACATCATCGAGAGTAATAAAAGTTTTTCTGCAACATAATGCATCTTTAATTTTTATAATCCCTTCATCAACATCATGTATCTCATCAACAGTCTTGTTTAGGATATCAGAAAGAAGTTGCCTCTGTAGGCAAACTATACCATTGGATTCTTTTGACCTTTCTCTAACATTTGATAGAAAGCTCGTGCCTTCAAATTTATGAAAGTTTTGGTTATAAATACTCTTTGCTATGGCTGTCTTCCCAACCCCACCAATTCCATAGAGTATAGCAATGGCAGTACCATCAGAGCCATTTTGCAACCATGAGTTGATACAATTTATTAGAAGATCTCTTCCAATGAAATGAAGGGGAACCTGAAATCTTTTTCGATCCAATTTCATTGAGACCTTCTCCACAATAGATTGGACAAATTGTGCCTCATATCTACAACAGAAAGAAAAATACAGTGTATGATAATTAGTAGTCTCTCTTTAAAGTATAAAAATAAACAACATTTGGCTAAAAAATAATTATCTTGGACAAAAGAAATTAAACCAGGCTGCGTGTCAATGATTGATGGCTAATTTTATAGTTTCGTTATCACCACCTATTAAAACCAAATCATGAATGGAAAAAAAAGAAGGAATAATGTATATATAAAACATTACCTTTTCAAGTATTTAAGAAGGAAACGAGAGAAAAAAGTATTTTTATTTTATTTTTCTTCTATGTTCTCTTGAGTTGGGGGAGGGGTATAGTTTCTCTAAATTGAGAGTGGTATTATCAGGCATCCTCTAAATGCTTAACTCCAAAAAGTAAACAAATTAAGAGTTCACAACCAGCATTCTATTGTTATGCTATGTGTAGTTTCATCAGGGGATACACCTTACCCATCTCCTAAAACCATTCCTCCTAAATCTGCAACTTTCTTCAAAGCAATCCTCCACCCATTCACCCGGTCCATCTGCTCCTTGAAATGCTTTTGATGTTCCACAAATGCTGCAGCAAAGCTCCCTGTCTGCTTTCTGACTTGGGATGGATCCACATCATAGAATACTGGAAAAACTATGCAGCTACCAGTCCTCACTCGCTCCATGATCGTTACAAGTTCATCAAGGCACCATCTTGATGAAGCATAGTTTTTGGAGAACACGATTATCGCTATTTTTGATTGTTGTATTGCCTGTTGGAGCTCCAAATCAATATTTTCTCCTCCCCGGATTTCATCTTCTCTAAATGTGCGAATCCTTGCTTGAACCAGAGCTGTATAGAGGTGATCGGTAAAGTTCTTGCGGGTGTCTTCACCTCTAAAACTCAAGAATACTTGATATTTACAACGAGAAAACCGTGAGGATGAGGATTCTTGATATTTCCCAGAAGCCATTTCGAATCCAGCAAAGCAAAAAAATTTCAAGATCTGAAACAAATGAGAAAAAAGAAGTTATTTCCCAGCAATCAACTCCCCCCACGCCCTTTCCGATAAACATCTGTATAACTTGTGGTCAATCCCTACGCTGAATCCGAATCAATTCAAAACATTTTTTTTTGGAGTGGCATGATGAGATCAAATTATCAATAAACAGTCACTAACTGTGGTTTAATTCATGTGATTCTCAAGAAAGAAAACAAGACAGTTGGAACTAAAGTAAACATCATTTACATCAGAGTCACATTCCATAATGCAATATATACAACGTACAAAAGATACGAAAGAGAGACAAAGAGAGTTGTTGACAGGAGTAAAATTATCAATCAGAAAATTACATATTAGAAAACCTAGAAATCATGAATAAATTTACTAAAGTCCTTTTTTAGAATTTCCATCTTAATAGGACTATCATTCTACATTTATAAACATATGTTCTATATAAGACTTTTGATCCATCATGGTTTAATAAACAGACCATCCAACCCAAGCTTGGTCCACATGGGCTAAATTCCAACAAGTCATCTTTTACTTGAACAAAAACCCAAGGAGTGGGTGCACTTATTATGGAGAAAATAAGCACATCAAAGATATTTGTTTTCAGCTATATGAGTATCTAGAGTGATGGTATGAACTCAAAAGAAAAAAAAAAAAAAAACAAGATGGCTAAGCAATATGTGTTATTAATATAGACCCAAACATGCTTGTGCCACTCGATGGTCAACCTTCTTCTACCACCTGAGACCTAGGTACTATTTGTTCCATAAATTTAGTATCCAATAATGACCATGTGAATGATTGGATTATTGACTTAAAGGCAATAAACCATATAACCTATGATCCTAATGATTTCAAAACCAAGTTAGTTCCTTAATGACAAGCTATATCTAATGCTAATGGTGATATCCATCTGGTAGTAGGGGGAGGAACAATGAAATTATAAACCATGTTCACTCTCCACAATACTCTTTTTGTCCTTTCACTCTCCACTAAATTGTTACCAATGAGTCAAGTAACAGAAGATTTAAATTGTTGCGTGCTTATATACTCCTTATTTTGTTTGTTTTAGGATGTTCTCATGAATAGGATGTTTGGTCATGGTATTAAAAGAGAAGTGTTATATTACATGGATGATTTAGACCTTGGTAAAGTTTATTTTGCTTAATTATCACAGCAGCAAGGATGAGACATTTGATTATGGCATTACTGGTTAAGACATCCATTATTCAGCTATTTACAATATTTACTCCCTACTTTATTTGCAAATGAACTGCCCTCTAGTTTCAAATGCGAGGACTATATAATAGGTAAAAGTTATCAAACAACTTACCCTATCAATTATAATAAATACAATGCACCTTTTAAGATTATTCACTGTAATTTATAGGTCCTGCATCTGTTACTACTATTGTTGGTTTTAGAGGGTCACTTGGTTTTATGGGTTGAAACATAAGATAGATGTCCTACTAGTTTTTCAGAAGTTTTTCACCCTTGTACAAACTCAATTTTCTATGAGCATTAAAACTCTTTGGTTTGATCATGGAGGCGAAAGTATATCGGTGTTATGATCCTATCTCACGCAAAATCTATATTATTATGGATGTAACCTTTCTTGAGATTGAATAGTTTTTCGACAAACCATCCCCTTCTATTCTTTAGAGGGAGAATAGAAATGAACAACAAATATGAGATTGGGTTCATACGGACCATACTAAAGGTCACACTCAAACAAAACTAGATATTATTAAGCAGACCAACCACACCAACTTACATAATTTGACCACATTAAATAACCCCCTCTAATATACAACACAGCCAGGATCAAAGTCACAAGGACATTCTTGACACTATAAATGAGGTAACATCTCATAACTCTTATATTTTATCTAATTTTATAAAGTGCAATTTACCTCACAGGAATAATCAGGGGATACCCCCCAAGTTGGTACTCATTAGAAACAAAATAAAGGAAGTTCAAATATTTCATTGCAATTTTTATCTCAACCCATAACATCTCTGATGCAATAAAAGTCTTTATGGAAAAAGTATCTTCAGAATAGGTCCCACAAAACATTAAAGAAGCCATGGTAGATGAACACTATAAAATGGTTATTCATGATGAAACGAAGGCTCTCCAAGATAACAATACTTGAGAGCTAACTACATTGTCAACTGGAAAAAAGATAGTTGAATGTAAATGGGTGCTTACTATGAAATATAAAGCAAATGGGACAATAGAGCGATATAAGGTGAGATTAGTGGCTAAAGGATACACGCATACATATGTGGACTATTAGGAAATTTTCTCATTGGTAGGCAAATTGAACACAATCCGAATACTCCTATCACCAACAGCAAATTTGGATTGGCCTTTACATCAATTTGATGTAAAGATTACATTTCTTTATTGAGATTTATAGGAGAAAGTCTACATAGATGTCCCCCTAGTTTTACCTGAAGAAGAGCAGAAAATATGGTGTGCAAGCTTAAAAAATCACTTTATGGACTGAAACAGTCCCCTGGGGCATGGTTTAGAAGTTTTAGTATAGCAATGCAGAAACATGAATTTAGTCGAAACAACTCAAACCATACACTATTTCTAAAACAAAATGAAGGGAAAACTATGGCTTTGATTATTTATGTTTATGACATGATAGTCACAGGTAATGTGAAGAAGGAATTTTAGAATTACGAAAATATCTAGCAAGTGAATTTGAAATAAAGGATCTTGATGGGTTGAAGTATTTTTTAGGCATTGAAGTCTATAGATTAAGACAAGACACATTCCTATCACAAAGAAAGTATGTATTGGATTTATTAGTTGAGACATGTATCTTGGATGACAAACCCGTGGATACACTAATCATACAAAATCATTGTTTAGGTGAACACCCTAATCAGGTTCCTATAAATAAAAAAAGATATAAAAAATTAGTGGAAAAACTCATTTATCTATCATATACATGTCCTGATATTGCATATGCAATCAGTCTAGTCAGTCAATTCATGCACAACCCAAGTGAAGTGCACATGGAGGCAACATTGAAAGTGCTTAGACACTTAAAGTCTTTTTCGGGAAGAGGAATCTCTTATTAAAGAATGATTACTTTAATATCGTTGGTTATATAGATACAGACTAGGCTCGAAATCTCACTAACAAAAAATCTACTTCATGACACTTTACTTTTGTTGGGGGAAACTTGATAACCTGAAAAAGTACGAAGCAAAATGTAGTTGCTTTATCTAGTGTTGAATAACTAAATAATTATGTGAAGTACAATGGATGAAGGGGTTATTTGAGGAGCTGAGATATCCTATAAATACTGAAATTAAAATGTATTGTGATAACAAAGTTGTAATTATCATAGCCAACAACCCAGTTCAACATGACTATACTAAATATATGGAAGTAGACAAATATTTCATCAAGTAAAAACTTATTAAATCTGAAATCAGCTAACATGTATATTTATTAAAGCAGTCAAGTAAAATATTTCATTATTTTCTCAACAAATTAGATATATAAGATATTTTTGCACCAACTTAAAAAAAAAATAATAGGTGTTGATAGGATCTAATTTAACAATAAAAAATATACAGATAAAAAAAAAATCTAGAAATCAAAAGTAAATTTAGAAAATACTATTATATATTTTTTTAAAATTTCCATTCTCAATAGACTATCATTTATTTTTCTTGACAAGAGTACCTGCAAGAACAAAAGGAGCAGGAAATGAAAGAGAGAAGAAAGAGTACCCGCTAGTTTCCCTATCCCTTTTGTCGAATTTGTGGCTGATGTTCTGTACCAGTTAATCAATACTCAGCTCTAAGCTTTTAAGTCAACCCTATAGTACATTTCCACGTCCCTTCTTTGTTTTAGCGACTTGTTTAATTAAATGACATCCACATAATTTATAATTAGTTTGTATGTTTGTGTGGTAGTAATTATTTTTAAAAATATTTTTTAATTTTAAAATATATTAAAATAATATATAATTTTTTATTTATAGAAGTTTAATTTTTTTACAAAAATAAATCGTGCAATTCTAACATGGCCCAAGAAAGTGAATTTGTTAGTTTATAACTTGGGATCAATCTCTATGCTGAACCAATTCGTAACCCTTTTTTTGGAGTGGCATGATGAGATGAGATGAGATGAGATGATCAATAAGTAGTCACTAACTGTAGTTTAATTCATGTGATCCTCAACAAAGAAAACAAGACAAAAAGTTGGAACTAAAGTAAACATCATTTACAGCACAGTTACATTAATATAATATGATACACAAGCAAGTTCAGAAAGAGAGACATAGAGAGTACCTGCAAATTTCACTTTCCGTTTTCTCTGAGTTTTGAATGATGCTCTGTGTCAGCTAATCAATATTCTTCTCTAAGCTTTTGTGTTAACCTTTCAAGTCTATGGCACGTTTCCGCGTGAGGACTTTCTTGCTTCAAGGATAAAGATCGATTGTTTCGAGGATTTGGTGAAGAGCTCTTCCACAAAGGCTGCTTTCATTTCAGGTAATTTTTCATGTTTCTTTGCTCTTTGGTGTTGGTTTCTTCGGTGTTTGTATATGCATACACTTGAAGAGTGTGGAATCTGGTTATTCAAAGACAAACTGTATTGACCACTTGAATTCTTGACGTGCTTACTTGTTCAAAATATTAAAAATGGGAAAACAAAATTAAACTTGTCTTCATTTCATTTGCATGTTCGGAAATTCAAGAATTTTTCAGAAATGAAGTTTTGTTGCCAATTCGGTGTGATTATTCAAAAGAAAATTGAGCTGGAATAGGCAATCCTAAGCATACATCTAGATTAACCAAGGTTATCTGCCCTGTTATAACTTCAATGGATTCTGTTGTTATACAGATCACGGAACTATAAAGGGATAAAAGCCTGCTCCTAGTCTCACTGTTCTTTGCGATCACATGTGCATTGGCAGCTACAATTAGTGAGTTTGACTGTGATTACTAGATGGTTATATTCTTTTATTGTTTAATCCTGAGATGTTCAAAATTGATGTTTCTTATATATGAATTTTCCATAAGTTGCAAATGATATCATAGCCCCTCATAGGGGGAGATGATATTTACAACGAGAAAACTGTGAAGATGAGGATTCTTGATATTTCCCAGTGGCCAATTCGATTCCAGCAAAGCAAAAACTTTTCAAAGATCTGAAAAAATGAGAAAAAAAAGTTGCAGGATTAACGTTGTTCTTTATAATATTTTTCAAGTTATTTCCCAGCAAATCAACTCCCCCAGGCCCTTTCAGAGAAACATTTGTACATATTTTATCAGCACCTGTTACCACGCATTTACAAGAAGAGAAGGAGCAGGAAATGAAAGAGAGGAGAGAGTACCAGCAAGTTTCACTTTCCCTTATCTCTTGAGTTGTGGCTGCTGATGTTCTGTATCAGTTAATCAATATTCTGCTCTAAGCTTTTAAGTCAACCCTGCAAGTCTATGGTTCGTTTCCGCGTGAGAACTTTCTTGGTCCTAACTGCAACTTAATTACCAAAAGCGACATGAGACACACACATAATCCCACTCATCGACTCTCACCCTTCTTACTTCACCAACAGTTTTGTGGTATTTCCTTCCTCTCGCAGGCAAAACCAGAAATTTACATGCACGAGGAATTTCTATGGTACATTTACAGTAGGAGGAATTTTGTTAGATGAGGTCTCGTGTTCGACAGCCTTGAACTTCCTTGAGAAATTTGGTTCCACTATTTTAGAAGATGGTGTTGGTGAAGTTAGAAAAACTCCAAATCTCCCTTTCAAACAATGAATGAATGGATTCAATTCTTGATTAAAAAGACGTAGCAGAAACACTAGATGCTGAATCTCTCTTCTTTAGATACCCTCTGACCAACATCAAGAAAAAACCCTCATTCCATAGCTTCAATGAAAACTTGCATCGAACATTGGATCTTCCAACACAAGAAACTAGTTCAAGCAACCCCAGTTTACTAAAATTTGAGGAAAACATGAGACAGTCAAAAACTCTAAAACTGAATTGATTTTTCTGTACAGAAGAACCAGTAGTTGTTTAAAACTATCTGCCACCCTTTTGCATGAACCAAGCAGTCTTGACAGAATAGAGTTAGTAAAACAAGGAAAAAGCTACCAAATAATATCCATCTCCTTGTATTTGTGAAATGGAATGTTACTGTATTTGGCAGTCTTATCTGTTAAAGGCATTGCAAGGCAAATAAAGAAAGATAAGCACTCTTCTTTTTGACAGGTTGAATACATCTGAAAGATTGAACTGTCTTGAAAGACAATTCCTTTTGCCCCGCAGCCTTTTATTTAATATCCTTCATCAATCTGTTCTTGACGGCCGTTGTCTTTATGACACCGATCCTACTTTTACATGTGCGTGTCAGCATTGCAACAACACTCTCTCTGAATAATACTTTTGTTGTTATTGATTTTTCCGAATTCTGCATAATATAACAGTCGTCTGCCCAGGATTAACAATACAATAGTCACTTCGATTCTGAATATATATACATATACGAAATGTGTTGAGATTGATTCTGCATACACACACGCGCGCGCGCGCGCCCCTGTTCAGTGCTGTAATGAGTTTGATTCTGCAAATATTTATCGTGTAAATATATACCAATACTGGGCTATGGTCCAAAAGTTGAAAAATAAATAGATAAAGAAAAATGTAAATTGCAGTGCTGAATAGGGAAAAAAAGAAAAGACAAAAGTCGCTTTTATCTGTGCATATATCTGTGAATTTCTTATTGTTCCTGTTCTGTTAACTGCTGTACAACTTGCATTTATCTGTTAATTCTAAGAGTGTCAATTGTTCAACTTACATACATTTTTATGGGTAAGTTCAGAAAAAATTATATATATATATAAAAATTGGATTAACTTTGATTCAATGAAAATCCGACTCAAATCTTGGACATGCATATCTATATTATTAGATAATAATATCAATCATATCTTGAAACTTTATCTAAAAATTTAGACTTTTAGATTGAAATAGTTATTTGACACTTTTAAGTAAGTTTTAGGGTGTGTTTGGTATTGCGGTTACTGTTGTGGTTGTGGTTTTAAAAAAATTGTTTTATAAAAAATACTTTTTGTTGAGGTTGGTTTGAAAAAATATATGTTTGGTTAAAACTGTGGTTGAAATTGAGGTTGAACAAAAAATAGTTTAATGTGTTTGGTTAAAAAAATGCTTTTTAAATTGAGGCTATAAAATAATTAAAAAAATATCTTTAATTTAAATATTGTAGATCTGACTACCATTATTACATCATGAAATAAATAATATTGATATCAAATATTTTTTATTATTCCATTAAATTATATGCAATATCATTACATACAAAATCTATCCAACAATAACTATATTTTTCATGATTTCTTAAGCACGTAAAAATAAAAACTGAATTTTTTGTTACGTCATCAAGTGATCTCCTTCTAATTTTTTGAATAAAACACAATTAAAATAAAAATAAAAACTGAATTTTTTTTTACTGGGTTTGACACGGCAAGAACATAATTGGAATTGCGATCAAATTCTACAAATGTTACGTCATCATGCTCTATCCTTCTAATTTATGTAGTGTTATTAAATAATATTAAATACTAGGTTTTCAATTAAAACTCAATTTTTTTTAAAAAAAAATACAATTTCATTACGTACAAAATTTATTCGACAAAAACTACAGTTTTCATAATTTTTTGAGCATGTAATAAAATTAGGTAAAATATTATCAGGAATAAAATTGAGATTACAGTATGAGTAAATTTAATTCACCTTAAACTAATTTTTAAAAGAAACAAAAAAAAATATTGTTAACGTTTACATGAATAGTGCATGTGAAATCACTGGTTTTTTTTAATTGCACTGATTTTTTAGAAAAAAAATAAACTTTTCTTGGTTTTTCAAAATTAAAAAAAAAAAACTAAAACACTGATTCAAGTTTAGTGAACAGTGCGAGTGAATTAAAATTCACTCACACTGTACAGTGGAGCCATGCTTCACTATTCCAGCTTTTTTCCTTCAGGAATAGCATTTTTGCTGCTTCTCCAAAACCTCCATTTCATTTTAAATTTGAGTGGGCCTTATCAGTGACAAGCATGTTTTGTTTTCTTACCAAACGAAAATATATGTGGTTGTGGGTGAGGTTCACCCGCAATCATATTACCAAACGGTTTTTTAATGTCTAAATCTTTATATATTGATGTAAGGAAAAAAAATGTTTTTTTCTTAGAATTTACTTATTATAATTATTGTCCGAACGAAAGTAGAAACAAGAAAGAAAACAATACATTGAGTGCACTGAATAACTTTCTTGTAAAGAAAGAAATATGAAGAAAGTAGCAACTGACAGCATATTGTTTTAATCTTGCATAAGAAAATAAGACATGAAGATGCAGCCAAGAGTTTGAGTAACTAAGCAAATATGATTATTGCCCTGAAAGGGAATGCTGGTGACCGATTAGGTACTTCGATTGTTTTTGAAGAACAGTGATGGCTCCAAAAACCAACACAGGTGGTGGCAGATTGCACGGTTGTATTTTTTTTTTTTTATATATAAAAAAATAGATTTTAAAAAAAATATGATTTTAAAAAATATATATTGGTTAAAATAGAAGTGAAATGAATAAAACATAAATTTTAATGAATAAAACATAAGTTATTTTAAATTTTATAAAATCAAAATTTAAAATATAATTTATTCAAGATCCAATAAAAAAATACAAACTATTTAATTAATCAAACAATTTTTTCTCTAGATAAAAAGAAAAACATCACCTTAAACCCTTGTATACAAATATTTAATTAGATCAATAATTTAAAAATTAAAATAGGATATTGCATGGTTTGCTTAATAAATATCAAAAAGAATAAAAATCATTTCATTATCGGACCAGGACATGATAAAACGATATTAAAAATATATAATTATTATGATTTTAATTTTAAATATTTTAATTTTTTATCCTCTAAAATATATTTAAAATCAAAATATTTTTGATTGTTCATAACTATCAATAATTATTTCATAACTCACTCTTAATAAAAAAAAAAAAAAAGCAAGCATAAAAAAAGAGAAAATCATGATAAAAATATTTACACTCAAACTCAATAATTATTTTTATTTCTCTCTCATAATTATCTATTCTCTAGTTTCTATCCCCTTTTTTTTATGAAGTAAATATTTTAAGTACTCTAAAAATTATTTTTTAAATTTAAAGAATTAGGATTGGTCTCGGTATTCAAATTTGAAAGATCCCAAAATATTTCTCAGATTATTTACGTTCCCATAATTACGTCCTTGATAAAACTCTATTCAACATTATACGGCCACGTCACCATTCAATAATTAAGCCAATAAAAAAGAAGGTGCATGAGAGTAGTAATGTACACCAAAGCAAATTATCACACCCCATTTCGTGGAAGAATAAAAACAAACCAAGGAGTGGAAATATCAATTCCCTATAGAACAAAGGACAGGCGGCGAAAGAAAGGAGACGACATTATTTTCTAACACGAATTGTAACTAACAATAAAAGTACTTTAATTGATCACAAATTTCATTGAAAACAACAGTTTCAGCTCAAGGAGTGGAGAATCCAAGGAAAACCCATTTCATTTCTTGTATAACATTGCTGAAAGAGAGCAATTTTGACCCGAAAGGAAGGCCTCTCTGTAACTCCTTGTAAGTATCAAATTTTGAAATTTTTATTTATTTTTTATCTGGGTTTTCGTTTTTGCTATCTGGGTCTTTTTTATTTGTTTGTTTTGATCACATTTTTGTATCTGGTTGATTAGTTGTGAATTTAGCTAAATTTGAAATGTGGGTTTGTTTTTTATCTTCGTTGTGTTTATGAATTGAAGAAATCTGTGTTTAGTGGATTTATTTGGTTATAGTTTATTATATTTGATTAATCATAGATTGGTTTTACAATTCTTTAGATGTTTTGCATGGTGTGCTGTCTTTGAATATTTATTTCTGTTTGAATCTTTATACAAGAATGTTTATTGAAGGAAGCATTTGGATAATTAGCATAAATTTTGTTAGATATGATTTATTGTAGTTTTTTTTTTCTTGTTTGTCTAAGATGGTTGATAAGGACCTTTGTGGGTGTCTTTTTTGTGTTTGTGTTTTTGTTTTGATTGTTTCAGGGTTTAATAAAAGCAATGGATGCGAAACCTAAGAGGAGAACTTATGTAGAGAATGGGGATGGAGGAGAGGACTTAGTGCTTGCGACTTTGATTGGAAATG
Organism: Populus tomentosa; assembly: GCA_018804465.1. Lineage (NCBI taxonomy): Eukaryota > Viridiplantae > Streptophyta > Magnoliopsida > Malpighiales > Salicaceae > Populus > Populus tomentosa. The sequence goes on from JAAWWB010001924.1 coordinate 15,190, forward strand.
GGGAGGATTTGGGTCCGATTGTCAGGCATGCATTTGAAATGGGGCGGCCTGAATCGCTGTTTCATCAGCTCAAGTCTGTTGTGAGGAAGAAGGAAGTTGAAATTGAGGAGCTGTGCAAAAGCCATTACGAGGAATTCATTCTTGCGGTTGATGAACTTCGTGGTGTATTGGTTGATGCTGAAGAGTTAAAAAGTGAGCTTGCAAGTGAGAATTTTAGATTGCAAGAAGTTGGGAGTGGTCTTTTGATCAATCTCGAGGAACTCCTTGAATCTTATTCGGTTAAGAAGAATGTGGCTGAAGCTATTAAAATGTCAAAGGTATGCATTCAAGTTCTGGAACTCTGTGTCAAGTGTAACAACCACATGTTGGAAAGCCAGTTTTACCCAGCATTGAAAACAGTGGATCTGATTGAGAGGACTTACTTGCACAACATCCCTATGAAGGCACTTAAAATGGCCATAGAGAAGACAATTCCAGTAATAAAATTGCATATCGAGAAGAAAGTTACTAGTCAGTTTAATGAATGGCTAGTTCAAATAAGGAGTTCTGCTAAAGATATTGGACAAACAGCAATAGGTCATACTTCATCAGCCCGTCAAAGAGATGAGGAAATGCTGGAACGTCAGAGAAAAGCTGAGGAACAGAACATTCGAGGGTTAGGAGATTTTGTATATACTCTGGACGTTGCGGAAACTGATGAAGATTCTATTGTGAAGTTTGATCTTACTCCTGTTTTTCGGGTTTATCATATTCATGCTTGCCTTGGAATCCAAGAGCAGTTCCGTGAATACTACTATAAGAATAGGTTATTGCAACTCAATTCAGATTTGCAAATCTCTACTACTCAACCATTTGTTGAATATTATCAAACATATTTGGCTCAAATTGCTGGTTACTTCATAGTGGAGGATCGGGTTTTAAGAACTGCTAGGGATCTTTTGTCAGCAAATCAGGTTGAGACAATGTGGGAAACGACTGTAGCTAAAATGACATCTGTTCTGGATGAACAGTTTTCCCATATGGATTCTGCGACTCATCTTCTGCTGGTGAAGGATTATGTCACTCTTCTAGGAGCAACTCTTAGACAATATGGGTATGAAGTTGGCCAAATTCTTGAGGTTCTTGATAGTAGTCGAGATAAGTATCATGAGCTTCTTTTGGGAGAATGTCGGGAGCAAATTGTTAATGCTCTTGGAAATGACACCTATGAGCAGATGGTAATGAAAAAGGATACTGATTATGAGAATTATGTCCTCTCATTTCATCTTCAGACCTCTGATATAATGCCTGCTTTCCCATATATTGCACCATTCTCCTCCATGGTACCTGATACTTGCCGCATCATTAGATCTTTCATCAAAGGTTCTGTTGATTACTTGTCATATGGGGTGCATAATAATATTTATGATGTTGTGAGAAAATATTTGGACAAGCTCTTGATTGATGTGTTAAATGAAGTTATACTTAGCACAATCCACGGTGGTGCAGTTGGTGTGTCTCAAGCCATGCAGATTGCCGCCAACATATCTGTTCTTGAGAGAGCTTGTGATTTTTTTCTTCGACATGCAGCCCAACTATGTGGAATCCCTATCCGATCAGTTGAGAGGCCTCAAGCTAGTTTGACTGCCAAGGTGGTCCTAAAAACTTCAAGGGATGAAGCTTATATTGCTCTGCTGGATCTGGTGAACGAGAAATTAGATGGATTGATGGCACTTACTGAAAATATCAATTGGACCTCAGAGGAAACGCCACTAAATGGGAATGACTATATTAATGGGGTGGTTATTTACCTGGACACCATCTTGTCAACAGCACAACAAATTCTGCCCTTGGATGCCCTACACAAAGTTGGGAGTGGTGCCCTTGAGCACATTTCCAATTCCATTGTTGGGGCATTTCTTAGTGATAGTGTAAAGAGGTTCAATGCTAATGCAGTCCTATCTCTCAACAATGATTTGAAGTTGTTAGAGGATTTTGCTGACGACAGATTTCATAGCACTGGGCTGAGTGAAATACACAAGGAAGGTAGCTTTAGAGGCTGCTTGATAGAAGCACGACAGTTGATTAACCTTTTGTCAAGCAGCCAGCCAGAGAACTTCATGAATCCTGTGATAAGGCAGAAAAACTATGATGCTTTGGATTATAAGAAGGTGGGCAGCATCTGTGAGAAATTCAAGGATTCCCCTGATGGAATCTTTGGTAGCCTTTCAACCAGAAATACAAAGCAAAGTGCACGGAAGAAATCAATGGACGTGCTGAAGAAAAGATTGAAGGACTTCAATTGAGAAGGCCTTAGAAGTAGCTTCTCTATGTTAATTTTCTAGGCTATCTCCTTCCGATTACACGTTCTCTTCTTTCTTCCTTTTTTTTCCCTCTTTTTTTTTTTTTTTTTTTTCTCATTGTTGTGATTTAGAATGAAATGGATTCGTTAATTTTGTACTGATTAAATTCTTATAATAAAGCTTCTATATTTACCTTTGACCTTGTGAGCGAGGATGTCTATACTTGTTAACACAATGTTGCATCCACTTTTTCTCTGTTTCTTATTGAAGGTATGCTCATTTTATTCTAGCGCAGACAGTGCTTGATCCATAGTTATCAGAGGAATCCCTCAGAGTTTGCAATCCAGATAGCTCTGTAATAATAACAGGCAACATCATCTTTATATCCTAAAACATTGTTTATGAACTACGAAAACTATGAAAAACTGACACAAAAATCTTGATTCATAAAAATTTTGATCTTAGTTAAAATTAATTCAATATTCTTCCTATGATCTTGTCATTAAAAAGTTTTGTATCTTTCTCGAAAACAAAAAAGAAAAGGAGAAAAAGAAAGAGATCTTCATATATTATTATTTTTTGCAACAAAAGCAAATAATTTAAAAAAAAATGAAGTTTCAGGACAACAACAATCATAAATGTGACACAACCCTTCCCTCAGCTTTTCATGTGTACTGAAATGACAAATATTGAAAAAAAAAGCCATAAATGTGACTGCTTCTCAACCTAGTAACTCACAAATTATGGGACAACATATGGAATTAAATTCTCAAGTGTATAATGAGATAATCTGAGGAAGTCAGATGCTATCCCTAGGCAAATAATACCTCAAAATCCGTACAAATATAAATACAGCATTGATAGTATAATTATCATATAATTGAAATCAATATTTGGGATCCACCTCACCTATAACTAGCCTCTTGTAGTCTCCACTACAGTAGCCGCCCACAATTCCATTTTCTTGGCTGGATTCCTGACATAATCAATATATGGGACCAGAAATGAGGTTTTAGGACGCCAACGTATCTCATGAAGCTGAGAAGCAGGTGGTGAAGATCAAGGAAGATGATCAGAGTAAAAAAACCTCGAGATGAGAATAAACACAATCAAATATCAGTAAAATTCTGATAAATCATAATCTAATTTTTTTTATATCTTATTTTGATTATTTATTAATTTAATAATATATATAATTCAAAACTATTGAAAAATAATCTTATACTAATGTTATAAAATTAAAATAGCTTCTTTTACCCAAAATAATATTATATTATAATATTTATGAATTATTTTTTAATGAATTTTATTGTTAAAAAATTCTCTTATATAATACAAATATATAAAATATATGATGTGAATAAAAAAAATTATTTAGAGCTCCATCAACTTTAATATAATAATATTATAATTATAATTTTTTTGAATGTTTTTATTTTAAAGAGTTCATTGTGATTATTACATGTGAAGCATGTATTAAAAATATGCACTTTTTAAAATTTTTATGCTACTATTTAACTATTTTTTTAAATATTAATAAAGTTTGATTTTGTACTTTAAAAATATTTAATTTTTTAAAATTTTTTTCTTTACTTCAAATTAATTCTTTTATATTTTTATATTATTTTAAAATATTTTAAAATAAAAAATATTTTGAAAAAAAACTATTACAATAATATCAAATAGTATTTAAACATCCTTTAGTAGAAATAAAAAAACAATAACAACATCCTAAAATATAATACAACAATAATCAACTATCACGAAGTTTCGAAAGACAATACAACAAAGTTTGAAGTTATTGTATATTGATGATAAATAATGCTGATATAAAAAATAAATTTTAAAAAATAAAAAATATATTATTTTAATATATTTATAAATAAAAAATATTATAAAAAATAATTACTATCAAAATACTAAGCAGACTAAAAAAGAATGTTTTCACTTTGAAGTTCAAGTTTGAATGTTGATAGAAAACGGAGCAGGGATTTAAGAATGGGGAAGGTGGAGAATCTCTCCCTGCATAACATTGACTAACTTGATAGGTTAATTTAAGATTTGATTTGGACTAAATTTTAAAAAAAAATAAAAAAGGATGGATTCATAATGATTTGATCAAAATTAAAATGTATTTTAAAAAAATAAAATCAACATTGTTTTTATATCAATTTAACTGACCCGGTTATGCACGAAATTCTTTTATGAACTATGGTCTATGAAGTAGGAAAGCCTTAGAAGTCCTGTCACTCCTTGTATTGGACCGAAAACAACTTGAAGGAGTGCATTAATTTTTTTATTTGAGAGAAGTCTAATCTCATCTTCGCCTAATAATTTGAACTCTTTGGTTAAGTTTTGAAAAACAATCATAAGAATTGCCTAAGAGGATGATGAATAATAGCACACGACTTTTCTTTCTTTTTAAGACTGTCTTGGCATATTGTTTGGTTAAGATGTTTTTCTTTAATCTTTTGATCTTTTTTTATGCTTCTAAAAGCATCAGTTTATATAAAAAATTTTAAGATAAATATTTATAAAGATATTTATAGAGATGTGTATATTGTATAAAATATCATGTAGGCCTGATTGAACTTGATCTAATAATTAATATTATTGTGTAATTTTTTCATGTATCATCAAACATTATCTAATATGGTTCTAAAGATGTTTAGAATAATAATAAGTTTTTATGTGTTTGATTTTTATAAACATGTAATTACTTAATTATAACAAGAGCTAAAAAGATACGGGGGAAATCACTGTAAATCAAGAGAGCTTTTTACTGTTGATTGTAATAGTAGTTTTATTTTTAATTTTTTATCTTTTCGCGAGCAGATAAATATTTCCTTAACTTTCTTCCACAAGGGTATTCAAGTTTTTTAAATTTTCAAGAACAATCAAATAATACTTTTAGCTTCATAAAAGATTTTTTTAAAAAAAGCTTCGTTTCTTGGAATATTTTGGTATTTTTTTGACTCAAATGCGTGTCTATTGCAGTTATCCGTGTGGCTATATATCATCAGATTTGTTGTCTTTTCGAGAGTTTTATTTTTAATGGATGGTAATGTAATAAAATATTTTTGATAAAATAAAAATAAATAAAAAATATTTAGAAAAATAATATAATTTAAAGAATTACAAATAATATTTGTAATTCACAAATCACATATATTATTTATGACTCTCTCAAATTATAAAATTATTGATATAATACTTAATAAAAAAAGGTGAGAGAATAAAGAGAAAAGAAAGCATATCGAAATTTTAATTACGAGAATATAAAAGTTGATGAATGAAAAAGGGTAAGACTGAGCCAAGCATACTACTGTTGTTTCAGGGAAATGGATGTCCCTGTCAATTTAAGAACCAAGTGGCCATGCTTGTGACCTCCACTGTGACTGTGGATTAAGATTTCTGCGTGATTTTGTAGATGATTTCTTTAATAAATTAAAAATTAATAAATAAAAATTAAGTGAATTTTAAGGATGTGTAGTTAATATCTTAAAATATAAAAAATATATATATAAAATAAAAATATATTTGATTCAAAAAATAAAAAAATACAAAATAAATATATTTTTAGAACAATTATAAATGAATTCCTATATTTTTTAAAAAAACATATGGGTTTAGAGTGGTTATTGGGCATAGATACTTAAGTCTGATATGGTTACCAGACCAATGTTTCAAAGGTCTGACAAAAAATTGAATATAGTTTTAAAAATATTGCCACTTAATTAGATTTAATAATACTATTAAAATATTTTATATACTCTTAATATTTCTTTTATATTTTTTTAAAAATTAATATTGATCCGTTACCGTACACATGCCTATAAACTAGTTTATTGTCCAAATTTTGTATCCTAATTAATAAATATAGTTTTAATAATTTAATATGTCACTCCTGAGGTGCATGTTTTTTACCCTCAGCTACTGCAGTTATCCATTATCCATATGGCTACATGTAATTAGATTTGTTGTCTTTTGGATATATTTTTTTTATGGATGCTAACGTAGGAAAAAGTATTGATAAAATAATAATGAATAAAAATATTTAGAAAAATAGCATAATTTAGAGAATCACAAATAATATTTATTCATGAGTCATATATATTATTTATAATCCTCTCAAATTATAAAATTATTGAACACAATATTTAATAAAAGAAAAGAAGAGAGTAAAAAAAAAAGAAAACACATTAAAATTTTAATTACAATATCATTAATACCGTTACAAAAATATCAACAAAACATATTTAACTATATCAAAAATAAAAAAAATCACTGAATTGATAATGGGCCACAAAAAATCCCAAAAACAAATGAGCCCTACAAAGTGGCGCAGCTGACAATATAAAAGTTGATAAATTGAAAAGGGAAAGGCTGAGCCTAGCATGTATAAAAGTTGATGTCTCTGTCAATTCAAGAACCAAGTGGCCATGCTTGTGACCTCCATTGTGGCTGTGGATCAAGACTTCCATGGCAGCTACTCATCAAGAAATGGAAAAAGAAAGCACGATAAGGTCCAAACGTCCAGAAGGATTCCATGGTTCCCCTAGGCAATAATGCCATTTTTGTTTTGGCTCATCGGACTGTTCAACGGCGTCTCATCGATGTCTTTATCAGTCTATTTTGGCATTAATGCATTTTATATATCTTGATGGAGATGTTAAGGAAATGAAAACAGCTGGGACATGGATAAAATTATTTCCTTGTTCTTCCTGTTTTAAAAGGAGAAAAAATTCATTCTAAAATTATTATAAAAATATATTTATTTTATATATCTATCTTTGATCTTCTAATAAAGCATGTTTTTATCACTTATATATCTTTCTTTTTTTTTAATTTCAGGACACTAACCAAACATAAACTAAAATTTGAATAAGAAATACAACCTCAAGTGTAGAATCAGAGTTTCAAAATATGTGGGTTATTAGATTTCTTTTATTAGTTCTTTCAAGCATTTCTTTCAAGTTTACGTGAAAAACAAGATGATAAGGTAAACGTAAATCACTTAAAATATATATATATAAAATACTAACAACAAACTATCACGAATTTACAAAAAATATTTATTTATTTCAATCCAATTATTATATACAACGTGCAATATCAATTTAGGAAAATCTAATAAAATTAGAAGGAAGATCATTCCTGATGAATTCTGAGTTCATCATATGTGCTTGTGGGCTAAGTTGGTATTGTGATATTTGATTGATATCTCAATAGTAATAATCGAATCCATCTATTCTTAGTAAAGCGGTTGGTGGATTATATTTGATATCTACAAAATATTTCAATATTAGTTCATTCGGAGTATAAGAAAATTTAGTATTAAATGGTGAAACTAAAAAAAATAATAAAAAAATAAAAAAACCCAGTTCAATTAGGTTACCTCGCAAACTTTGTGACTATTAGCAGAAGATTGAGATAATCTCATTGAAAAAAAAAATTCAAAGATCAATTCTTAATAAATTAAATAATAATACAATAGCTTCATAAAAAACAAAATGAAAAGAAAATAGTTGAAGGTCAATCTTTAGCAAAAACAAATGTTGTAGGTAGAAAATCAAGAAAAAAATATAGTTAAAAAAAGAAAAAAAAACTCGATTCTAGCATACTCGGATCAAGATGTAAAATCTTCAATCCAGTTATAATACTAGAATAACCAAGTTCAAAAATAAATTGAATAAAATTATAAAATTTAATTATCAAATAATTTAACATGGAAGGAGAAAAATAATTTTTAAATCAATATTTTTTTAAATCACTATTCCTTCAATATATAAGTATAAAGAACAATTTTTTAAAAATCACTATTTCAATAAATAATGATCTGTTCTTGTAGCTACAGTAACTTATCATTTCTTCATTAGCTTTTTGTTAATTTTTATGTCACGCAAACCTTCCCTATGCTTTTCATATGTATTGAAAAATAAAAATATTAAAAAATAAAAAAAAGCCATAAATGCGACTGCTTATCAACCTAGTAATACACGAGTTTTAAGATAAGATATGGAAATAAATTCTCAAGTGGAGGATGAGATTATATGAGGAAGCCCTAGGAAATAATGAATACAGACAAAAATAGTAAAAAAAACTATACAATATATATGAGCCTCGCCTCACCTCACCCATAAGTAGTCTCCACTACAGTAGAGTCTCCACTACAGTAGCCTGCCCACACATCCATTTTCTTGGTTGGATTCTTGACAGGGAATTGGACCAGAAATGGAGTTTCAGGGCAACAACAAATCTCATGAAGCTGAGAAGCCGGAGGAGGTGAAGATCAAGGAATATGATAAGAGAAAAAATCTTGGAGGCATGAAGACAATTCCCTTCATCCTTGGTGAGTTTGTTTTGGACTGCAGATGTTTACATTACCTTAAGTACTGAACTGTCTGTTCATTAACCTTCATGTTTTTGGCAGTAACTGAAGTATGTGACAGATTTTCCACCATTGGTTTTCATGCGAACATGATAACATACCTTACTCAGCAGCTGAACTTGCCTCTTGTAAAGGCCTCTAATATTGTCTCCAACTTCAACGGAACCGCCAGCTTAACACCCTTGATCGGTGCTTTGATCGCCGACTCATTTGCCGGCCGATTCTGGACCATCATCGTTGGTTCCATCATCTATGAACTGGTTCATCCCTCTCACTCTCTCGGCATATTTATTTTCTATATTGTTGCAGTACAGATTTCGTATCTCAAGGTCCAGATGATATTAGGGTTCTAATGCATCTGTAATTAACATACATATCCTGTGGCTTTCAATACAATCTTCAGAGTAGAATCTTCCTCGAATGTGTCGATATATAGATGTGGTTTTGTTCTCGACATCGTCATCTCTCGGGTTTGAATTTAAAGAGTCTTCAAGAAAGAAAATTAGCTCGAATGCACTAGTTCAAATACGGACTCGAGAAAAGCTTTTATGACACAAAGTCCAAACCAGTTAGTCCTGGGAGCTGAAAATTAATTCGACACTGCAATTGATTCACATCTGCTCTCGCAGGGATTGATTAGCATCACCACAACGGCACTACTGAAATCACTGCATCCTCCACCATGTCCATCACTAGTGGACTGCAAAGAGGCTTCAAGTTTCCAACTAAGCACCCTCTACTTGTCTCTATTCCTCTTAGCTATTGGCTTGGGTGGCACCAGGCCTTGTGTCATGGCCTATGCTGCAGACCAATTGGACATGAGCAAATCAGGTGTCGAGTCCCGAAGCTGGAACTTTTTCAATTGGTACTACTTTATCTTGGGATTAGCAAGATTAGCTGCAGTGACTATTGTGGTCTACATACAAGATAATGTGAGCTGGGGCTGGGGTCTTGGAATACCAACTATTGCCATGGCTGTAGCTTTCATGGTCTTTCTATCTGGTTCTCCACTTTATAAGAAAGTGAAACCAGGAGGAAGCCCATTGGTCAGAGTAATTCAAGTGATTGTTGCTGCTATAAGGAAGAGAAAAGCTGTGGCGCCAGAAGATCCAAGCCTCTTGTACCAAAACCAAGAGCTT